>CABHPP010094426.1:35341-53231 GCA_902168425.1 Peromyscus attwateri
TGTGTGTGTGTGTGTGTGTGTGTGTGTGTGTGTGTGTGTATACCTTCCAATTAGTAAGGGACATGAATGTGGGTGTGTGTGGGGAGGGGTGGTCATGTATAATGGGGAAGGAAAAGAAGAAATGAGACTTGAGACTTGGATTTACTCACAAGTAGCACAGGAGACAGAGAAGCTGGGCTCTGACCCCCAGACTGTGCATCTGACCTGCAGCTTTTGAATCTCAAGCTGCAAGCGCGTGTCTCTCTCTCTCTCTCTCTCTCTCTCTCTCTCTCTCTCTCTCTCTCACACACACACACACACACACACACACACACACACACACACACACACGGTTTCTGGCCAGAACTCAGCAGCAGGCTGGACCTATGACCAGGAATACCTGGTTTGTCAGAGAGGCATCTGCAGTTCATTTACATTGTGATTTTCAGGACTGGGGAGGGGCCAAGGCTAAGTCCTTCCCCCCTTTTGTAAGAAGCTGACCACACTGAGGTGACCAGCCCCTCCAAGAAGCATCTTAGTGAGCCTCCCTTCTTGTTCTGAGCTGAGTATTTTTTGTTCTCTCTTCCCTAGACCTTGTAAGTTCTCCTAGTCCAAGTCTCTTACAAGGAGAAGCTGGGTCTCAGGCTTAAAGACACAGGAGATGAGGAGGAAGGCAAGCCCACAGTAGCATCAAAGGCCCCTAAAGGAAAGCGGTGACTGTACCTCTGGATGGACACATGTGAGCTGTTGCCATCTCACTAAAGAGTTAACCCCGTTGGGCAAGTCAAATACCTGGCCAAGGGACCACTCCCCGGGAAGGAGGATTCACCTTAAATCACGCTAAAGAGATGGGAGGAATAATTATCCCCTTCATGAGATCATGTACCTTTCTTTCCAGGATCCCTGCTCTCTGTGCAGTGATTTATGGAGTTGCAGCCATGTTGGTGTGGCTTAAACCTGATCACTTTTCCAAATTACTCAGAAAAGTATAACGTTTTGCTTTTTCTCCTTTTTATCTCTTTTTCATTATTTTGGATGTCTGCCAAAGCCTGGATATGCTTTTCCAAACACCGTGAGCTCTCTCTTTTTCTAAGAAGATAGCCCCTGTCTCCATCTTCTTTTACCACGTGGCTGCTTGTGCTGTGGTTTTCTCTCTTTTCTCCATTCTCGGAGCCTGTCTGCCCTTTGGTTTTTCTTTAAAACTCAAATAAACTTCCCCTCATGTCCACCTCTGAGTCCATTCTTAAATTCTTTTATTAATGAGACCAAGAACTCCCAATTCCTCTGGTCCCATGTGGCACCCGAGATGAGACTCCCCTACGTATTTATTGTCCTATATCCCACTTTGATTCACAGAAGCTTCCCTGCTCTCTGTCCTGCCCTGGCCTGGCCTGGGCTGGGCTGTGTATGTTCTGACCCCAGATGCTCCACAGAGGCAGCGGGATGGGCCTAGTTATTCACAACAAAACATAGAAAGCAACCAAGAGGACCCCCAGCAGGAAGGGCCTCAACCGAGAAGGCACAGATACAAACCACAGGTAGACAACAGCTCTAGGCCCGAACAGAAAGCAACATGCTATCTATACTTACGATGCTTTGTGGGCTGTTGCTTTACCGGGCTGCTAGGGCATAGGGGTGCAGGCGAATGTGGCTGGTAAACTCTCCGTCAGTTCTGGGGTTCTGTATAAAAACCCCCAAGAGGCAGCAATCCGTCCCACCCAGCACCAAGCATGCAGAGTAGCGCCTCTTCAGGAAGTGTGTGATTTTGGACTCACACTAAATACTCGATTAAGGAATCATTTCAAAAATCGTGTCTGACTTGTAAACAACTGAAGTTTTGAGAGAGGCACATTTTGCCCTGGAATGGTGCAAGTGGCCTTTGACTGAATGATTGCTTTTCAAAAGAGGCTGTAGGCTGGCTTCGTGAGGCCAACCAGTAAGTGGACCTGGCAGACCACTCAGTGTGGCATCAGTGTCAACAGAAGCCAGGATGTTTCTGCCTTCCAAAGACAGAGAAATGACCATTAGAAGGCCTGGCATGCAATCCTGAACGTTCCCCACATTGGAAGAGTCATCAGGAATAGGGTGTGGACACGCAGTGTGGGGCTCACCATACACTGTGGACTCTCTACAACCTCTGGGTGTTGAACCAGGGGCTTCAACCTTTAAACCCAAGGAAAATGAACTCACCTCAGACAGCAGAGCTGGAAACCCCTCTCGCTGCTGAAAACCTCCGCCTAGGTTTAAGAAGACTTATGAGAAAAAAAAAAAAGAAGACAGAGCAACAATTGTGTATTTGAACTAGAGACAAATATTGCATTAAATTCCCCAGCTTTTCCTTTCCACGTTTTATTTTACCATGTTCCATTTTTATTATCTGAAAAATGGGGATAATAATGGTGTTTTCCTGCTGGAGAGAAGACAGCTCAAATAATGACTCACTTTGCACCTAACTCAAAGTAATGAAAGATAGTTCTTACTGTGGGGAAAAAAAATGTTCACACAAGGGGAAAAGATGGGCTAAAATAGCTCCTTGGAGGAAGAGAGAGAAGTCCTGCAGAGACCCCATAAACACACCGTTCTTGCAGAAGTCCCCGTCAGAGGAGCTGTTCACAGCCTTCCAGCCCTGCTACCCACCAGAGCCTCGTTTTCTAGAGCAAACCTCCCAGCGAATGCTCTGAGCCTTTCCAGGGAAAGCAGCCCAGCAGACTTTGGGGGCACAGCACAGTCTCAAAAGTTGAGGGTCTTTATGCTCAAAATGAAATGTGATCACAATGGCTTGTCTTTGTCTGTCAGTGATTTCCGGTAACTTCCTCACGCCGGCTTGGTGTCACATTTGCATGACACAAAAGGCGAGGCATGCATATTAACGGAAGTGATTACAATAATTAGTCACATGTCCCCCAAGTGGGGGGGACTTTAATGCAAACTGTAGTTAACTGTGGGGCTGGTGGACGATCATTGTTCGCACAGAATGTGAAAAGCTGCAAATGTATAAATTGCCCTTTAATTAGATTTCACGTGTCACTAGTTCGTTTAGCTGAAAGGGCCTTGCAGCACTGTGAACATAGCTGTGAACGTGGGCTGGGAGATCTGCTGGATTTCCAGCTCGAGATGCAGACCGCAGAGCCAAGTGGAAGTGTTGGAGCAAAATCTGCCCTTCTCTCTGTTTTGTCCCTCAGCCTGTTTCTCTTCCGGTCCTTTGTGAGATCAGGCTACTTTGCAGAGGCCTGGCCAATGTTCATCCTAGAGCTGGAGGTGGCTCCAGAGAGCAAGCTTACATCGAGGGTTGAGGTACCTGCACGGACGTGATGGAAGGCGTCCCGTGCTTCTGTGTGCTCCACTCCGAGTGCCCCACATGAGTCGCCTTTGTCCAACCACTGGGGAGGTTAACAGGTGGGATCTCAGCCTGGAAGTGACCCCTGTAAGTCTGCTGGCTGGGGAAGGTACTAGGAGCTAAATGTGGATGGTGGGTAGGGATAGACCTGCTCCAGAGAACATCTGTTAACATTTTCTTCCAGGCTTTTCTCCCTTGGGGGTCTTAGCTCATACTCTAGCCTCCTCCTGTGAGGTCTCCTTCCTTCCCAGTTTCTAAAAACGTTAAGTAGAAAAATTCTAGAAATAGAAATTCCCAATTTTCCATTGAATGGTATGGTAAAGCTCACGGTTCTCTGCATCCCACCCTCTCTGTGAGCCATTCCTCAGTCCAGCATCATCTTCATGGTGTGTATGCTGTCCACCTAGTGGTCACTCAGGTAGCCATCCTAATCATCTTAATTGACTAGGGTTTCTGCCAAGGTGACCCCTAGCTCACTGACACAGACGGGGTTGCTGTTAACACAGATGTGGCAAAGAGCAGCAGTAGGGTGCTTCCTACGAGAGAAAACAGGGAAGAGGGGGTGATGGAGAGAGACAACACGAGAGAGCTTTTTGTAGTATGTTATTAACAATCGCCCTGGTTTATTATTAGCCATTATTAATCTACCATTGTGCCCTATTTATAAGTTAAACTTCGGCATGGGGACACATAAATAAGAAAAGCTTAGTCTACCCAGGAGTTCACACTGTTGCCAGGTCTAGGCATCCATCCTCTGGGCTTTGGGATGCATCTCCCAATGACAGTTAGAGATTGGTTTACCTAAGTCGGTGCAAGTCTGCCTGGCCACGGTGTATCCGCGGCTGTGTTCACCTGGGCACACCCTAAGGACCACATGAACTGTGGGATGTCTCCAGCCTACCTAAGGATTCAGTCCTCTGGAGCCTTGTGGATGCAGAAAATGCTCAGAGGTGCCTCACACACCAGCAGCTCTCCATGCAACGTGAAAACAAGGAGGGGGGTCATGGAAAGTTCAGCGGGTGAGGAGGGGAACACCTCTCCCAGTTGCCAGGTGAAGTGGGAACTGTTTGTATAATTATTTGAAATTAGTTCTCCAAGATCTGACTGAAAAGGCCTCTATGTGCTCAGTACGTGGGGTTTTCTTTCTTCTGCGCTAACAGGTAAATAAGAAGCCTGGAGGCTCACACTGGCATCTTTTTTAAATGGCTAGGGGTTTGGGATGTGGCAGAGTTTGACCTCTATTGTGTGAAGAGGCAAAGGTCGTTGTGTGCACTTATCTATGTCATCCCTTACTGTGCCTCGTAACTGTGGTCCACCAGCCAGTATTACCTCACTTCAGCCAGGCTTTACTGAGGCCTGCAGACTCCCAGGACCTTCTCAAGTTCTTGGCATCTAGCAGGGCGTCTTCCAGTCCGTGCATGCTCATCTGGAACTTAGTGGCTTGACCCCAAGCTCATTGGGATTGTCCTTTCTCTCGGTTCCTATCTCCCTCTAGAAGTTCATTTTAAAGTGGATGTTTGGGGGCTGAAGAGGTGGCTCCATTGTTAAACTGCTCAAGCAGGAGGATCTGAGTTCGATCCCCCGGGCTCCCATGTGAAAAACTGGACATGGTGGCATGAACGTGTTTTCTGAGAACTGGGGAGGTGGAGACAGGCAGACTTCTGGAGCTCGCTGCCCAGCCAGCCCAGCTTCATCAGTGAGCTTCGGGTTCAGTGAGAGACGCTGTCTCAAAAACTGAGGTGGAGAGTGACTGAGGAAGACACTCAGCTTCACTCTGTCCTCGACATGTACGTGCATGCATGTGCACACATGCAAAAAAATAGAAGTGGGTGGTCCTTTGGATAATATTTACCCAAATTAACATATGTGGCTTCCTGGAGCCGTAAGGACTTGGGTGCCCAGGCTCAGAAGGTTGTCCCAACAACAGCCTCCACTCTGGGGTCTCCTATGCTATCATCTGGCCTAACTAAGGGTGTATAAACCCCACCGCCACAGGGGAATCCCTGAACTGTAGAAGGCCACCTCCAGAAGCTGTCTTGTGAGTCATGCCCTTTCGCTCCAGAACCTTCCTACGAGAGATTCCCAGACAATATGGTGACTGGGAGGAGCAAGGCTCAGGTTGGAAAAAGCCCAGGGCTGAGATATGATTTGAGGAAGTGGAAACCCGAAAGGAGCTCCTGAGAGTACACAGGGGCAGAAGGATGGGAAGAGACAGGAAGACACGCCTCCATGGCGGCCACACACAGCACGGCACCTGTCCAGAGTGTGCAGGCTCGGGTCCTCGACCCCCACAAGGTCCAGGCAGCTGTGTTGTGTTGTTGTGAGTATGGCTGAGGGAACTATGGGAATCCCACCTGCATCTGGGTTCCAGAGCGCTTGCCCGATGACTCACAGACCGACTCCTCTGCGGCAGTCAAACACTGAAGAATGGAGGCCCTGGCATGACTCTAGCTGCCTACGTGACCTCGGAGAAGAACAGAAAAAAAGTCCCCCAGGGATATTCCTTCTAGGCGGTGACACACCACAGTCCTTCAGCATGGCCCTGCCTGAGCATATGGGCCAGGCCTTCACTTTTCTGGGTGTCTGTGGTGGTCATGGCAGATCAAAGACAGTTAGAAAATGGGCTGGCAGAGCGGGGGGGGGGGGGGGGGGCAGGGCAGGGGTCCCCTCCCATGTTCTGTTGGCACAAAGGGTGGAAGGGGATCCTCTCTGAGACCCTCCCAGTCACCCAGCAGCAGCTGGAGCCAATTAGGAGTTGTAAAGACTCAGCAGGCGCTCCATCACCAGAAAAGAAAGTCCCTCAAATCGTGGAGCAGGCTCTGCCTTCAGGATAAGCTCCTGTGATGCAACTTTCCTTCTAGAAAGTTCCAATCAGGACATCCAGAACGCCATAAATGCTTACTTTGTCAGAGAAGAAGAAAATATTTCAGCAGACGGGGTGGTATGTGGAGCTAGAGGAGTTGATGTGACCTACAGGGAAGTCAAGACCGTGCCTCCAAGACAGGCAGGAGGTATATAGTCTCTCTAGGGTAAAGCCCAAAGGGACCAGCTCTCCCACTGCACACACACACACACACACACACACACACACACACACACACACACATACAACCTGCCCTGCCTGTATCCTCGGTAACATCAAGGGGTTGGGTGGAGCCACAGATTTAATTGAGAACCTTTCAGATTTGGTGGACTCTCTCCTGATTGGTCCTACTTTCTCACCTAATTAACATATATAAGAACCAGTCAAAACCCATTTTCTCTTTTAAAACCCACTTAGAAATCCCTAGACGAAGCCTCTTCCTGAGAACGTTTTCCTCTGCTTAATAAATCCTTGCCCGTCTCCCTCTCTGCTCACTGTGCACATCGCTCTACATCCTTAAGAGACAAGAACTCTACAGAACAGAGTCTGCAACACTCACCAGATGGAGGACTGAGCTGAGCGCGGGGTGGGGCTTTTCAAAGGTGGATGAGTAGAGCCCAGGATATGAAAGTGCCCAGCAGAGCAGCCCAAGGGGGCTGGGTGGAGAAGTAGGGTGTGTGGGTCCCAGGGGGAAGGTGAGGCTGCTAGCAGTGACGTGAGTCTAGAAATGACTCTCCTACCAAAAGCAGATGGGAGCCATTGCAGACTACAGGGGGAGGTGAGCATGGTCTGGCCTAAGATTTTAGACAGTCAGACTGGTACTGACATAAAGAAGTTTTCACTGAGGCCAGAGACGGGGAGGCCCTGAAAGACCAGAGACACTAAGTGAAAGTAGACCAGACTTAGTGAGCACTCAGATGGGCAGGTGACAAGGAAGGAGGGCTGCTGGTCCCAAGGTTGCCAGCTGGCCACTTAGGAGAGGAGCCATCACGGCAGCCATGGTGAGTAAGTGGATGCAGCCAGATCCACAGGAAATGGGAGAGAAAGGAGAGTACCTCTTCCTGTGGTTTGCCCAGTCAGTCTGCTTGGATCCATGACTTGGAGCTGTCCTCCTCCGAGCACAGTATACCCCATGAGGCCTTAGGACCCGAGAAGAGGCCCGTCCAAGTGGGGTGCAGCCCGGGCTCTCTCTCTCTCTGAGGGGACCGGTCCCAGGCCTGTCCAGATGTGGAACCTGAACCTCTGCCTCCCTCGTCTGCCTTTCTCCTCCCTTGCTTCTACTATCCACCCTCCTCTGTCTCTCTTTGCTTTTCTCCCCCCTTTTCTCTGCCTCCCTCCTTCCGTCTTTACCTCCATCCCTGTGCTCCAGCCCGCATCCAGACTCCACTCATTCTTAGGGACCCGGTTACGGTGGATGAAGCCCCCCACTCCAATGTGACCTCATTTCAGCGTGACCAGTTACATCTGCAGTGAGTGACCCCATCCCCAAATAAGGTCACTCGCTGGAGGAGCTGGGGTTGTAGGACTTCAGCCCACTTTGGTGCGGGGCACGGTCCAATCTGCTTTTTAGAGGCTAATGTTTTGGGTTATTCAAAAGGAAGACAAAGCTCCCAGTTTCTCTCTGCCAGGACTACAGAGCAGATGCTCTCGCCCGAGCCCTCTCCGAGGCTCGCTCAGGCTGCAGAGCTCTTGTTTGGGCCCATTGTGAGGCCTATGAAAAACTGTTTACTTCCTCGGCTGCCTGGATCAGCCAGCGTTCTGGACTTTGGACATCTTGGGCTACAGTTGAGGTTTGGATCATTTCCCGGGCAGACAGACAATAAAAGGACCACACAGAGAGACAGCCCTGGCTCCGCCAGCTCACATGGCCAGAAAGGCTGCCACCCCTGCCAGGCAACTCAAGGGCAAAGGGACCAGCAGACGTGCAGGGTGCATCTGTGACGTGACTCCCGAGAGAACCCACACACCGCCGGCTCCTTACATAAGTGGCAAAGAACTGCCCCATCTCCTCCACCCACGTCCTGCCCCTGGGGTTCATACGAGGTCAGCGAGGCTGAGGTATTCCAGCCACCACTGTGCCCTTGTGAAGAAGGAAAGGGCTGACTGAGGGGTGGGTGTTGGGGAGAACCAGCCGCCAAGACTTCCCAGCACTTAGGGCAGAGGGGCGGAACCAACAGTCAAGGCTGCCAGGCAGTGGCCCCCTCCTGTCTCAAGGAATGTCCTCACAACAAGGACCATGGACAGGTGGCTCTAGAGCGCACCACCCCCTAAGTCCTAGATACACGAGATGAGAAGCAAGCAATTAACTGAGAAAAGAATACCCAAGGAGCTACCGGGAACTCGTTAAAACAAAAAACGCAAGCCAGATAATTGCTCAAAAATGCATCCACCGGCTCAGCACAGAGGGAACAGAACAGCTGGATCCGCGTTCTCCACCCAGCCTGCAATGTGGAGATGCGGCAGGAAAGAGTGTCCTTTACAATGGAAATGAATCTCAGCCTTTGGGGGAGGCGCTGCTGAGACTGCCAGCGTTTTACAGAGGGCCCAACCCTGCAGATCGGGGGTCGAACAGGGAGGGCTCTTAATTAACCGCTTCTCCATCACTCACGCTGAGAAGAAAGGGGTTCTTGCAAACATGGCTGCCAGGACAAGGACAGCATAATTTGCTAAAGAGCCACTTCCTTCTGTTAATTCTCCCCAAAACAGACTGGGTCTCTGATTATAGTCAGGGACAAGACATGACCAGCAGTACAGGCTCCACAGAGACGCAAGTCATCCACAGGGGCTGTTTCAGCTAGTTGGATGTGGGATGTGACCCCTCTCTGAATGCAGAAGACAGGAGAAAATGACGATATGAGGGAAGGAGAAATGGACAGACAGGACTCTAGGGAAAGAGTCCACAGCTTTGGCTCTCCCTTCCAAGGGTCACTGCGATTGACCCCAATATCCTAGAAACCACCCAAAGATTCACCAATGCACCCTGGGTTTGACCAACAGCTAAAACCTATTTGTGTCTTTAAAAAAGTGAAAAAATAAACCAAACCAAACCAAACCAAACAAACAAAAAATCCAAAACAACCAAAAACAATCAGACAAATGTAAAACAAACAAACAAAAGAAGCCGATGAGCCAAAGCACGGGAGACTGGCTTTTGTTTTTTTCTTCTTCTGGTATTTGAAGACAGGGTTTCTCTGCAGCCTTGGCTGTAGATGTAACCAACCGTCTTATAAATAAGAAACACAGAACCAATGCAAAGAAGAAAGCCAAGAGGTCAGAGCTAAGAGCCAAAACCTTACCCTTCCTCCTGCAGTGGTCCTACCTCTCTGAAGGAGCCGGTACTTCCTGTGTTAAAGTCTTTATATAGTCTCTGTTCTGCCTTCTCATTGGTTGTAAACCCAACCACAGGACTGCCTCATTACGGCCTGTCTGTATAGACCTCCAGGTGTTCTATGGTTGGTAATGAGATTAAAGGCATGTGTATCCAATGCTGGCTGTATCTCTGAACACACAGAGACTTACCTAGCTCTGTCTATCAAGTGCTGTGATCACAAACGTACACCACCACTGCCCTGCTTTCCTATGGCTTGCTAATAGCTCTGACCCCCAGGCAACTTTATTTATTAACATACAATTAACATTTTGGTATAAAAGAAAAATATCACCATACTTGGCTGTCCTGGAACTCACTCTGTAGACCAGGCTGGTCTTGAACTCAGAGATCCTCCTGCCTCTGCCTCCTGAGTGCTGGGATTAAAGGTATGCACCACTGCCCAGCTATATATATTGGCTTTAAAAACTTAAATTCAGTGTTATAGCTCAGTGAGTAGAGGGCTGGCCTCACACACCAGAGGCCCTGGGTTTGATTCCAGCACTGCCTAAAATGAGGTGGTAAAAGCCATGGGGGCCTGTGATGTAATCCCATCCACCCCAGAGGTAGGGACCATTGCCACAGCCAGCTCGAGGTCTACCTGGGCTGTATTAAACCCAGTCTCAAAACTGTC
This sequence comes from Peromyscus attwateri, assembly GCA_902168425.1. NCBI lineage: Eukaryota > Metazoa > Chordata > Mammalia > Rodentia > Cricetidae > Peromyscus > Peromyscus attwateri. The sequence continues at coordinate 45,522 of CABHPP010094426.1, forward strand.
ATTTTTGGGTCTTCACAGAATCAATATCCTGAATTTTACCTTCCCTTTAAAAAATGTAATTTTTCACCAGGCAATGATGGCACACGCCTTTAACCCCAACACTTGGAAGGCAGAGGCAGGCCGATCTCTGTGAGTTCGAGGCCAGCCTGGTCTACAGAGTGAGTTCCAGGACAACCAGGGCTGTTACACAGAGAAACCCTGTCTCAAAAAATGAAACCAGGAGACGGACCTTCTACCCAAGACCATGGCCAAGTTTGTCAGTAACTTCATGGAGAAGGCCCTGGGGCTAGTAGCCACTGCCGTGACTTACTCGAAGCCTCAATTGGCCACATTTTGGCGGTACGCCAAGGTTGAGCTGATTCCCCCAACCCCTGTTGAACTCCCTGAAGCTGTTCAGAGTGGGGGGGGGGGATAATCCAAAGTACTAAAACTGGTAGCTTCAAACAGCTTACAGTTAAGGAAGCTATACTGAACAGTTTGGTGGCCACTGAAGTGTGGATGTGGTTTTATGTCAGAGAGATCATAGGCAAACTCGGCATCGTTGGCTATGATGTTTGAAGACTGATCTTTAACATCTGATTTTATTTGAGTTCCAATTTGAATGCTCTTGGACCACATGTAATGAGACTGCTATCTGAATAAAATATTAGCGGTCAATAAAAAAAATGAAACCAAACAAAACAAACTTTAATTTTTCTTTTCTAATCACTTACCCACGTGTGTCTCTGTGTGAGTATATGCACATGTGAGCACAGGTACCCATGGACTCCAGAAGAGGACGTCATATCCCTTGGACCTGAAGTTATAGATAGTTAAGAGCTGCCCAATGTGTGTGATGGTAACCGAACTTGAGTCCTCTGCAAGAGGGTGATGTTGCTATTGCTGTGACAAAACACCATAACCAAGAATAATCTGAGGAGGAGAGGGTTTATTTCAGCTTACAGTTACCAGATTCAGTTCATCACTGAGAGAAGACAGGGTTGGAATTCAAACAGGACAGGAGCCTGGAGGCAGGACCTGATGCAGAAGCCATAGAGGGGTGCTGCTTAAGGCTTATTCCTCTTTGCTTTCTCAGCCTGTTTTCTTTTTTTTAAGGTTTTTTTTTTTTTAAGTATGTGAATTGAGAGGGCCAGACAAATATCACAACAGCCTGCCCTAATAACTCCATTGAGAACTAGGCCTCAGTCCCTGCTTTTTGGAACCGAACAGTTTCTAAAGAAGAACTACGAACAAAGGGCAATCAATCACTGGTGCCCCTGACATAGGAACAAGGGAGATAGGACAAGCCTGGGCCACTGAGCCAGTCCCCATAATCAACAGCTCAAGGTAATAACCAAATAAGAACAAAGTCTAGGATTTGTCCAGGCCTGCTCAAAAATGGAAAACTATAGCCCTGACCAACCCCCAACTAATCCTAGCCAATTAGAAGTTACTAACATGATTGCCACCCGCATAAACTAGTCATATCTAAGATGAGCTAACCTTCTTGGACACTCCCCTTAGTTCAGCTTAAAAGGAGCCCACGGTTCCCTCTCGGGGTCTTTGCCACCTTGCCTTTGTGTGCGATGGCAGCCCCAGCATTCCAGAATACCAAATGCTATTACTAATTGTGGATGATAGTCTTTTGTGGGACTTTTCCAGGTCCCTAACATGAATGTTCTGCCTGCACATGTGTGTACCACATTCAATCCTAGCACCTGAAGAGGTAAGAAGAGGGCACCCCTGAAACTAGAGTTGCAGATGGTTACATGCCGGTGATGGGAGTTGAACCTGGGTCCTCTGCAAGAGCAACAAGTACTCTTAACTGCTGAGCCATCTCTCCAGCCCCATTATCTTGCTGTCTTATAGCATTCAAAACCGTCAGCCCAAGGGTGACACTACCCACAGTGAGCTGAGCCCTCCCACACCAATCATCAATCAAGAAAACGTCCCACACACTTGCCCAAAGGCCAGTCTGATGGAAGTATTTTCTCAGTTTCTCAAGGGGAAAAAAATTTTTTTTCTCTCTTCCCAAACAACTCTGGCTTGTGCCTCGTTAGCATCAAACTAGCCAGCACAAGGACTGCTGAGCCATCTCTCCAGCTCCACTTCCCATTTTCTTACTGGAGTGTTTTACTGCTTTTCACTGAAGTCCCAACTCTCGGTGCTAGTGGATGTGACCTTGTGCGGAGCACAAGGCAGATGTTATGGTTTGGATCTGAAGGCACATGCGTGTTGAGGGCTTAGTTCAGAGCTGATAGCCTTCAGAAAGTGATTGGCTCAAAAGCCCCTGACCTCATCAGCAGCTCAGTCCATCAACAGGTTCATGATGTGATGAGCTATTAAAAAGGGCAGAGACCAGGACACGGCACTGGGCTGGAAGAAGTTGGCTGCTGGTGACATGCTCTGGGCAGGTCTCTCCTGTCCCTCATCCCTTCACACACCGCCAACTTTCTGTGCCATAGGCTAAGCAGATTTTTCTCTGTCACACCTTTCTGTTGTGACCGGCTGCCTTCCCATAGGCCTCCAACCGTAGAGCCAAGAGGTTTTGAACCCAAACCTCTGAAATCATAAGACAATAACATCTTCCACGAACTGAGTTGATGTGGCAGGGTTAGCAGTCAACTTGGCAGACTCTAGAGTCACACAGGAGATGGCCCTCTGAGCATGCCTGTGGGAAATTTCCTTGACTGTGGTTTCACTTAGACAGGATGACTGTCCACTGCGGGTGGTGCTGTTCCTTGGCTGGGATCCCGGCCTGTGTAAGTAGAGAGAGGGAGATGAGCAGCAGCACGCCTTCATCACTCTCTGTTACCAACCGCAGATGTCATGTGACCAACGACTTCAAGCTCCAGCTGCCTTGACCTCCCACCATGGCCGACTGCACCTTGAACTGTGAGCAGAAGCAAACCCTGTCCCCTCTATGTTGCTTTTGTTAGGGCATTCTATTCTTGCAGAATATTCCTTCACACTGTGTGGAGACGTGTTACTGTGATTGATTTAATAAAGAGCTGAATGGTCAATAGCTAGGCAGGAAGAGGTTGTGGGGGGGGGGGACTTCTGGGGACAGAGAGGTCTCAGGGAAGAGGAAAGTGGAGTTGCCAGCCAGACACGAGCAAACAGGATGGGCAGTACAGAGTAAAGGTGACTGAGCCACATTAAAGAATGTAAATGTAAAAGTATGGGTTAATTTAAGTTATAAGAACTAGTTAGGAACAAGCCTAAGTTAAAGCTGAGCTTCCATAATTAGTAAAAAGTCTCCACATCATTATTCGGGAGATGTTGGTCCAAGGAAAGTCAACTACATTCTACACAGCGACAGGGACAGAAACTGAGACAGGTGATTTGCCTAGATGTTGTCATAGATATAATTAATATGAGGTCACACTGGACTGGTCATCCCCATATATCTTAGAAACTTATCACCCTGTATGTCCCCAGGGACCAATCACCTCCATATGAGACAAGCCACCCTTAAGTATGCCCAGGGAACAGTTGTCCCTGAGAGCCTGGGGACCAGAAATCAGTCATCCCCATGTCCCAGGAACAATTCTCCCCTTGTGCACACAGGGACTGGCCCTTCCCGTGCATCCTGTGGGTTGGTCTCGGGTGGATGCAGTTATGGATTCCCTCATCTCTGTTTTGACAGCTCAGGGCCAGAGCAGCCTCCTCTGCCCACGCTTCATGTTGTACAACCGTCCTGTTCTGTGAACCATGGTGTGTCGGAAGTGGGACACACCGTCAGAAACCACTGCTCCGACTCCGTCTGTGAGTGTCTTTTACTGCATGAACTGTCTTCCTAAGGTTTGTGCTTGCAGCACATCCGGGTTATTACATACACACGTTCATTTTGTCTACATGCTCTGCAGGGCGTTGACTGTCTTCTAGAATGTAATGAATAGTGGGAATGAATCCATGGGAATGAGGGAATGAGTAAGCAAACATAACAATATAAACAGGCGAGCAGCAAATGAGTGAGTGGATTAATATGCATGAACGAGTGGATAGGAATGAGCGAATGAACGAGACTATGAATGAATGAGTGAATGAATGAGTGAATAGAATGAGAATGAATCAGTGAATGCAAGCAGTGGTGAATGAATACAAATGAATGAGTGAGTGAGTAAATGAATGGATACAAGTGAGTGCATGAATGAGTAAATGGACACAAATAAATGAATGAGTGAATAAATAAATGGATACAAATGTGTGAGTGAGTGAGTGAGTGAATATGGCTGACAGAAGGCAGAAGTCCTTCCCTCACAAAATCCAGGACCCTGGGGCCTCTCACGGAGTTCTCATAAGCATAAGCTTCTGTTCTGGGGGAGGCCCGGGAGTTGTACTAGGTTGCCATGCCTCACAGTGCAGCGGCAAGCATACATGGTCAGCTTGCTCCTTATGTTTCATTCTGAGAGTGCTTGCTAGGGCCCGCTATGTCCTAGGCATGGTGCTGGGTTAGACCATGAAATGGTGAATAAAAATGGGACCCCTTGTAGCTGTGAACATGCCAGGTTCCCTGTAGAGGGAAGGGTTCCACAGCTAGCTGTGAGCATGCCAGGGTCTCTCTCCATAGAGGGGGTTCCACACCAAGCTGTGAGCATGCCAGGGTCTCCGTAGAGGGGGCTCCACACCTAGTGATAAAAATGCCAGGGTCTCTCTCCATAGAGGGGGCTCCACACCTAGTGATAAAAATGCCAGGGTCTCTCTCCATAGAGGGGGCTCCACACCTAGCTGTGAACAAGTCAGGTTCTTGGTAGAGGGAACAACTCTCTTCAGAATCTTCAGAAGGAACAAGAATCAACATTGATAGATAAGTCCATCAGCTCTTCCTGAGTCCTGCTCATTTTATCAGATTATAAATCAGTTTTTGGGCCAACAGCCAAGGGTAAGCAGCCCCGGGAGTACAGCTGACTCCATGGGAGGAGGCTGCTTCCTGAGACGCCTGTGCGCCCATGCGCTGGGCTGTAGTTTCCGCACATGGATTTAAGAACTCAAAGCGTGAGCTTTGGTGGTGTGAAGGTAGCTGGTGGAGAAGGAATGACTGGCTCATGGATGACTGGGTGGGGGTGTGAATGGGGCATGCTGTAAATGAGGATGTGGTGTGAATGGGGATTTGATATGAATGGAGATGTAATGTTAAAAGGGTGGGGTGTAAACGGGCTGAAGTGTGAGCAGGGGTAAGGTGTGAATGGCAGTGGAGTGTGAATGGTTGTGAGGTGTAAGCAGGGGTGTGTAGTCAAGAGGGTTTTCTCTGGGTCCTGCCAGGCCCTTGCAGTCCAATGGCCCGCTTATAAAATAATCACTCAGAAGCTTATATGAATTATAACTGTTTGGCCATTAACTCAGACTTATTACTGACTAGCTCTTACACTTAAATTAACCCATAATTATCTATATTTAGCCACATGGCTTGGTACCTTTTCTCAGTTCTGCCTTGTCATCTTGCTTCCTCTGTGTCTGGCTGGTGACTCCTGACTCAGCCTTCCTCTTCCCAGAATTCTCCTCATCTGCTTACCCTGCCTATACTTCCTGCCTGGCTACTGGCCAATCAATGTTTTATTAAACCAGTGTACAAAAGCATTATCCCACAGCATCTCCCCTTGTCTGTCTAATCAAAAAGGAAGGTTTTAACTTTAACATAGTAAAATTACATATAATAGAACAGTTATCAAGCAAGAATTATAGTTATAATATCTAGTCTATTTGTACTTTGCAAAATTAAAGAAAATATTCTATCTAGTCTATATTTGTGAGTCTAAAGTTTCATATCTATCTTATCTTTTATCATAACCAAGGAAAATTATAACTATCTAGTCTTCAACTACATCAAAGACCCTAGAAGGATATAATATTACCTAAGTAAACAGGAAGTGCATTGTAAACAACTTCCAGAAATTCTGGAAATGACAGAGACAGATGGTTGCCTGGACAGTCACCCAAAATTCCTCTATAGTGTTGGGGTATCCATTCTTCAGCCTACAGGCCTAGAGTCTCTCAGTTGCTTCTCTCTCTGTCCTGTAGAATATATGGCAGTCTCCTCTGTAAAGCAGGAACTGAAGGACAATTTTGCCTTGCAAAGTTCAGTGGTCACCTTCCTATGGGTCCTGCATGTCCAGTTGATACAACATTTTATCAAACAGTCCAGGCAAGAACAGTTTCTTGACCAAATGGCTATTTTTGCCAAGAAGAAGATAACCTCCATATGGAGTGTCTTCAATGCCCATCTTTTTCTTTGAAGTAAATTGGTGCTGCCAGGAGCAGACATGTCTCACTGTCCAGAAAGTCTAAGTTTTTAAAACAGTTTATTATTTTTTTGGTTAAAGATTTATTTATTTATTTATTTATTTATTTATTTATTTATTTATTATACAGTGTTCTGCCTACATGTATGCTTGTAGGTCAGAAGAGGGCACCAGATCTCATTATGGATGGTTGTGAGCCACCATGTGGTTGCTAGGAATTGAACTCAGGACCTCTGGAAGAGCAGCCAGTACTCTTAACCGCTGAGTCATCTCTCTAGCCCTTAAAACATTTTAAATGCCATATTCTGTTGGTCTTTGAAGTGTTTGAAGATTACCTACCTAATTGAAATATATCTATGTATATCTAGAAAACTTAACTAACATGACTACAAGTTTGATTATCATAGATGATTAACTATTAATCTGTATTTCTTAATGATACATTACAATTTTAAATGAGTTGTATAAACATAATACCTTAAACAAGAGTAAAAATATACATACAGTATAACAAAATTAACTTTAAATTTGTAGCAATAAACTAAAATCTATAGCAATGTAAAATATTTACATAAGTTGTTGCTCTTTAAAAGTAGATTCAATAATCTACCTTTTCATCCTATCATATCTATATCCTATCCCCCTTTTTTCTTTAGAAAGATATTGACTATGACCAATAATAATTTGTAACCAACAACCTAAACAAAGACAAATATCCATAATCCAGTTTTTGGGAAGGTGGGCATAGTTTTCTAGGCTACCTCCTACTGATTGTGGGTGCTGGTAGTCTAATGGGGATCCTGAGAAAATTCAAGATAATGTTCAAGTCCTGGAAAGACTAGCTATAACCTTTGTTGATAGGTACTATCTGTTAAAGTTCAGGAGGTCTGGCTTGATCAAATCTGATCCATCTTAACCTGGACCAAATCCATAGCCTCTTACTTCCTGTGGAAACAAAAGCAGAGCCTCCTTTCGAAAGCAGCATATCCTTAGATCCAAATTTTGAAGTCAAGATACCTTTAAAATACATATATTGGTTTAACTTAGCAGCCTTTATAATCAAATGTCTCTCTCCAGTTAAAAATCCCAAAGACAATATAATCCAGAGTCTCTGTGTGATTTCTATCTTTACGTGGCTTAGTTTTTATATTACTTTTACTTTCTCTTTAAAGACTTTATTTTTTAAAACTTTCTACTTCTTTATATAACTGTCTATATTCCTTTTCCTCTCTCTTCCAATCCTATGTACATTTTTATACACACTCTAAACTGTTTAGGGTTTATCCTGTCTGAATCTGTCTTATTGTGAATCTATTGGTTTAAACTGCAGCATTACTAGGACTGAAATGGCAGCTTTGGCTGCTGGCTCTGCCTACTTCAGCTTTCCAACATGGCTGAACTACATTTACCACCAGCTCTGGGGGAACCATGCTCATCACTGACTCTGAAGCAGTGGGTCTATGCTTCCATCTAGCAGCATGTAACACAA
>CABHPP010094427.1:0-18333 GCA_902168425.1 Peromyscus attwateri
TTAGTAATCATAGTAATACATAAGCACAGGCCAATTCCCATGTGCTGTTGAATTTGGTCATTGCACTCATCACCTACACAAGACAGAAGTCCTTCAATTTCCAACTTACTTGAAGGGGCAGTTCACAAACCCTTTTCCTGAAAGTCTAAAAAATGTATACTTTGGGGCTTGAATGGTATCATTTGCTCTATACCCCAATAAGTATGAAACAGACTAAAAACGATGAAAGAAAAGATCTAATTTTTTCTCTGATTTAAGACATCTTTCCATGGAATGACTACACTATTCACAGGGTTCTGTTCTAGAATATTATTTTAAGGTATGTTACTTTTGTTTATGTTGCATTTGTTTAACTCTGTGAAGCTGTGTTACTGAGCCTGTCTAAAATACCCGATGGTCAAATAAAGAGCTGAACGGCCAATAGCGAGGCAGGAGAAAGGATAGGCGGGACTGGCAGGCAGAGAGAATAAATGAAAGGAGAAATCTGGGAGGAAAAAAGAAGTAGTCGGAGAAGGAGAGGAGGACTCCAGGGGCCAGCTACCCAGCTATACAACCAACAATGGAGTAAGAAAGAAAGGTATACAAAAACAGAGAAAGGTAAAAGCCCAGAGGTAAAAGGTACACAGGGATAATTTAAAGTTAAGAAGAGCTGGCTAGCAACAAGCCAAGCTAAGGCTGAGCATTTATAATTAAGAATAAGCCTCTGTGACTCTGTATGTGATTTATTTGGGAGCTGAGTGTCAGGCCCCTCAAAAGAGTTAAACAACAACAGGGTTCTAAAAAAAAAAAACCTCTAATTTTGTTTGTTTGAGACAAGGTCTGACAGTGTGAACTTGAGGCAATCCTCCTGCCTCAGCTTCCCAGTGCTGCGATTACAGACATAAACCACCACAAACCAGCTTCACTTTTTTTCAAGGACGTTATATACATACAAAAACTATTTCAATTTCTCTTCTTTGCAAATATCTAACTTGGAACATTCTTCAGTCCATAACCATGCTATTAACTTCTTATCTCTAAAACAATTTTCACCAGGTCCAAAAACAACAGAGAGTAAGTCTAACTGGAAAAAATTTATTTTGCCGACAGATAATTATACTTGGTTCAGCTTCCTCCCATCCTTCAACTCACATACTTCCCACTGCTAACCCACATTAAATAGCTATTTAAACTGCCAAATATTTTAAGATCTATATATAGTTAGCTCAATAAACTTGTCTCATCTATTGTACCATAAAAATTCCAGAAGTCAATTAAAGTACCAATTTTTAAGTACAGGAAAACTGATTTCACATTTCCTCTCAAGTATACACAAGTAAGCAATTAAAAAGAGCTCTCTTCATTCGCAGCTAAGGAACAAGAATTGAATTTTTATTGTGCCTAATTAATCTACTCTTTCCACTGCACTAACATGCACCTCCCTCTCTCCATTCCAAGTTTTAGTCTCTGAGTTTTATCTTGCATGCCTTCTTACAACTTCCTGTCTTTACTCAGGAGTGCTCAGATTTGGGAAGTAATTCTGGAAGCAGATTAAACAGCTCAGATTTTTAAGACTAAACTGTAGCAAAGCTCGACATCCTGTTACAGAGTCTGGTTTTTTTTTTTTTCCTTCCTCCTATGGCGTTAACAATAATCTATCCCATAATAAACAGACTCTTTAAACTATGCACAGACGTTATCTTGTTAATCTTTACAACATTTCTATAAGGAAGCTGAGTGGTCACAGCCTCTAACTGTGAGGATCCTGTCCCTTTTAGATCCCTCAAGCAAGTTTCTTAGATTATAATGTTACTTGATACTAAAGCAAACGGCCTGTAAGATGCAACTCCACCTCAATAATTCAAGAGAGCACAGCAAATGGATCAGTGGCCTTCCTTCACCTGGAGAGCGCTCTCAAGTAGGGCGTGCTTCAACAGAGCTTAATCCTCTGGCTAGCCATTCTCTCACGTGGTCGGTCGAACGGATCCAGGAAAGAAGGGTTCTAACTAACTCCCTGTAAAAAGACACAGCTAAATGGCTAGTCTAAGAAGGTCACTGATGTCTACAAAAACTGGAATCAGAGTATCTCCATTTTGCAACCACTAATAAAAATGGACCAAACCCAAACAGCTCCAGAAGCACAGGCTAGGCACCACAGAGATCCCACAGTCCACAACATCAAAACTATTTCCATAACACCACTATGTACCTGGTCCTCTGACTTCCCCCCACCCCAACCACTCTCTCAGGAATATATATCAAGCTGCAAAGACTCCATGACATACGATTTCACAACAAACTGAGTATGATGCAGATAAGCAATGATGGGAATCCAGCTGTGCTCTGCAGCTGGAGAGTAAAGACGCAGAAAGGCAGAACATCAGTCTTCAGTTTATGTAAATACATGAGACAGTTTATTCCTGCTACTTCTAAATAACAGAAATCTCTAAAGTTTATCAGTCTTGTGTCTAGCAAGACAAACATTGGTAAATTTAGTAATCTTTAAACACAGACCAAAAATATCTGAGAGCCCTCAGTAATTTGTAAGAATATGAAGGGATCCTAAGGGTAAAAAGTTTGGTGACAGGTGCCCAGGCAACTCATTGGTCACGGCAGACATCACAGAAAAAGAATGGACCAGACCGCCATTCCTCTTATAAAAACAGAGAGCCAACTATGAAAAAGCCATCTTCCCACAAAAGCAATGACTGAAACTGTGCTTAAATCAAGTTTAAGTCTAACCTACAATTTACAGGAAATAACAAATTCCAAGGGGTGCATTAAAGTTTAAGAGAAACACTACAGAACAAATGACCAGCTCTATTGGACCACCTCTATTTAACAAATAAATTGCAAAGGTAGACAGACTGACAGACTGACAGACAGACAGACAGACCTGCAGTATACAAGACCTTATTTGGTCAAAATATAAAACCAGAAGACACACATAGAAATCTGAATTCTGGATGGTCCATCTTAAGGGATTATTTATATAAAATAGTGATATAGTGGAGGGATTATTTATATAAAATAGTGATATAGTGGTTACCGTAAAAAAATGAGTATATATCTTTCACAAATTCACACTATTTACAAGTGAAATGTTATGAAATCTAGGACCACCTCAAAATAATGGGTTTGAGGAAAATGGGTGAAATAAGATTGGTCATAAATTGCTAATTATTAGAGATAAACTGGCACACCCACATACAGGGTTTTTTAAATACCATCTTGTTTCCTTTGCTTGTTTGATTTTTCTCAATAAGAGTGTGGGATGTTTTAATGTTTCCAGCAACAAGAATATTTACTTCCCTAGGGTAAGCGGAAAGAGTTCAGCTTCAAGCCTGGGGCATTAAAGCCAGCAGAAGTTCAGGGAGGAACTACTTCGGCTCCGGGGCATCTGGAATGGTCTGTATCGCCCTTTTCTACCCTACCCTCTCACTCTCTACCCCTGACTGGAGAGGAACATTAGAGAATGGGGTGGGGTGGGGGCTGAAGAACCAGGACAGGGGTTACGGGAATGTACTACGTTCACTAAGGAGACACAAGCAAATTCACACAAGGTTTCTGGGTGCCACTCCCCGGACCACGGGAGGAACAATTCAGGAGACAAACCCAGGGATAAAGACCATGGTACACGTTAAGATAATTTCTCCTGCCTTGACTTATACATTTCAGATCCTTCAAAGACCCTGACTAGTTTTGTTAGAATGACCTCAGTTTTGAGATACTGGAGGACTAACCCTAAAAGCTGGTGGCTGAGGTGTGCACAAAATTCCCCAGACGGAAGACACTATGTAAAATGAGTGGAGGCCAAAAACCTTAAACTCAGGGTTTTACTTATGCACACTGATCTTAATGCAACTTAAAACAAAAGGTGATGTGTGTGCATGCACTCAAGCGCACGCACATGCACACACACACACACACACACACACACACACACAAAACCATGCAGAAGTCTCAGAACTTCCTCTGCAATGGCAGGAGAAAGGTAAACCCTGTTGCAGGACAGGGTTATGCCTAGTCATCCGAATTACCCATATCGTCATCAGACATTATATATTGATGATTGGTTCCGGGCCTATGATCTGTGCAATCATAGACTTAAGTAACAAGGAAACAATGATAATCATCCTAACTGGTATTTTTATCATCTATCTTTAGTGAAGGAACTCTCAAGTATTCCTTTTTTAAAAGGCCTAAAGACACATGGAAGAAAGAAATATACTGAAACTGTTATATTTGTTTTATTTTTTATGTCTATGAGTGTTTCGCCTGCCTGCATGTCTGTGTACCACCATGTGGTGTCTGGTGTCAGAGACCAGAAGCAAGCATGAATTCCCAGAACTGAGTAACAGGCAGTCATGAACTGCCATGTGGGTGCTGGGAACGAAACTCAGGTCCTCTGCAAGAGGAGCCATTGTTCTTTACCACTGGGTCATCTCTTTAGCCCCTGTTGGCGCCTTCTATAACCTGTGTTCCCATGGATTATCACGGAGTTAGGTAATAAAAGCTTCAAAAACCAAACTATCTCATCCTTGTCCTGGACCAAGAAAAGACCATATAAGCAATGCATTTTACCACCTTATGCATTATTATGACTAATTTCTTTTTTCTTTTTTTTTTTCTTTTTTTTTTTTTTGGTTTTTTGAGACAGGGTTTCTCTGTGTAGCTTTGCACCTTTCCTGGATCTCGCTCTGTAGCCCAGGCTAACCTCGAACTCAAAGATCAGCCTGCCTCTGCCTCCCAAGTGCTGGGATTAAAGGTGTGAGCCACCACCGCCCGGCATGACTAATTTCTTAAAGGGCAAAACAAATGCCCACTGAAATTTCTTCATAGGAAAAAGTATTTATTTGTTTTCTAAACTATTAGTCAATTATATTCTAAAAAATCCACATTAACTCATCATCATCATCATCATCATCAGCCTTCCTGAGACAGCAAATATTATTATGTGAGGATCAATTTGCATAATGTCAGAGTAACAACAATGGTTGTAACTTACTTGTTCTGATGTTCACAGATTGTTGACAGGTATTTCCTAACATTCACTGTTAAAGCTGTACCTCACAATTTTCAAAAAGAACTAAGTTTCACTACAAGTTTTAAGTGTATTCTCAACATTTGTGATTTTAGAGAACTCTAGGAGAAAAAATAAATAAATATAAATAAAATCATTACTCCACCTGGATAGAGATCCTATTCTTTTACAATTCTTCTTAATCGTACACGGGCAAATAAATGCTAAAGAAAATTCTCAAGAAAAAAAAAAAATACTAACAAAAACAATTACCTTCAAGACTCAAAGTTGCCCAACCTACAAAGTAAGTGCTTTTGTGCTCACAGGTTTAAACTGTAATTCAACAAAACACAAAGTGATAGGGAATGTAATGAAAATAAGCAGCTCTGGGTTCAACTGCAGCACTACCAAAAACAAACAAACAAACAAACAAAAAACCCAAAGGGTCAAGATAACGTTCAGTCCCTGACCATGCAGCTCCTGCTGCCCTTGCTGACAGCTCCTGCTGTCACGGCCCTTCCCCTGTCTATCTCTTTGCACATACGCATCACTCCAGGTATGCAGACCTTTCTGATACATCGCATACTGCAGGATCATTCCCCTGGAGCGTATTCTGTGCTAACTACCAGAACTTCCCCTCAGCTCCTTCCTTTAATTTCTACACAACTGGTCCAGTCCCCAAATTCAGATCTCAATTCAAATGCATGGTTTCACAAAAGGCTTCCCTAGCAGCCTTGAAACATGACTGCCAGCCACTCTGGAGACCTCTGGCTTAACTATCTTGCTGTTTAGGCCTCTCCACAGTACTATCGCCGGATTTTCTATCTGCTTTCGATCATACATACACACTTCTATCAGAATCAGTTTAAACTTACACCTAACACTAACACACACACACACACACACACACACACACACACACACACGCCCCTAACTTTTTTCTATAAAATTGCAAACAGATAGGCAGTAAAGAAGGTAATAAAATGTGTCCTCATTTGCACATAACTAGTTTCAATTTTAACATTTTCATTTACTTCCTGTCTCTACACTGCAGACATAACTCATCTAAACACAGCAACGCAAAATCCCTAAAAGAATTCTTTCAAAATACATTCTAAACCACTATCCCACCTAAAACTGTGATCCGTACTTCCTCAATACTGTGAAATACCCAGTTTGGAGCTGGAGAGATGGCTCAGTGGTTAAGAGCCCTGGCTGCTTTTCCAGAGGACCTGGGTTCAATTCCCAACACCCAACTGGAAGCTCACAACCATCTCTAACTCCAGTTCCAGGGGATTCTGGCCTCTGAGGACGATGCCCACATGCGGTGCAGACATATGCGGGCAAGACACCCAAAATAAATAAATAAATCTGAGAGAGAGAGAGAGAGAGAGAGAGAGAGAGAGAGAGAGAGAGAGAGAGAAATTTTCTCAATTACTCTGGCCAATCTGGCCAATGCTACATGAACCAATTCAACCCTACTTCTGTCAGATGCTGTCCATACAGAGACAGAGGAGAAAGCTAGTCCTCTGCCTCTGCTTGCTGGCATGTCCTGCCTGTCCTCTGTTCCCATCAGCGTCACCTGGACTCTTCTTCTCTACCATGGCAGCGCTCCTTCGGGTAGCATCAGCGATCAGCCTTCCTGCGCCCCTGTCCCTCAGGGACCCCAGCAGCTGACCGCTGGAGGCACCATTCCAGGGTCTGAGTGCGGGGCCCCTCACTGAGCAGCCCAACAGGGCCCTCTTCTCAGAGGTCTGCATTTCAGCCCACGGGCCTCTGAACAAGCCTCTAAATGTTTACACCACTTTAACTTTATCCCCAGAAACATGCAGAACCTTTAACTGTGGTTTGCACTACTACAAGCTGAAACTGTGTCCTTCAGACTACTCGTTCATGTGCCAGTAAGGTATGGGTCATCTTTTCTGGTCCGCAGTTAACAATCCTCTGAATTAAATTCCCTGTTAATAATAGGAACTATTTCTCTCTCATACCTGGAAACAAAAACTGAGACTATTCTCTGGCTCCTCAGTAAAGATCTATTAATATAAAGCTAAACAACTAAATCATTCTGATAGAGATTTGATCTCTGCGTGCTGACAATAGGAGCTGAGAGTAAGCGGAATATTGTATGTTAGTATTCTGGATTTTCACCCAAGTACCTCAGATATGAGTAACATTAGAACTTCTAAAACCTGGGGTCCTGGGTTGCAGCTTGGCTGTAGAGCACACGCCCCACCTTTGCGAGGCCTTGGAAACATCCCCAGTGTGGAAAAAGAAAAAAAAAATCAACTAAGATATTTAGTGAATAAATAGTATCATCCAAAGCCCCAAAGCATGAGTTACACGAGGGTGTCGGGTTTGCTCAGGCTTATTGTAAAAGGTGACCGTCATCCCGTTGTGCCGCTGGACTCTAGACAAAGTACCAGAGGAGACAGACCACAGCCGGCCATGAACTTCGGAAATCAGAAATTCAGAACGGCTTCTCTTCTCTGGGTCTCGCTGTTAAATATTAGGTTGGCCATGGATGAGCTCGGGGGTTTGTAATTTAGAACGAACAAGTCAGATTCACAGTAGCTGATCCTGCAGGCCTCATGGGCCTGCGTCTGTCCTGAGTGCTTTGCACACACTCAGTCACTAATCTTGAGACCTGCATTCAGGGAGAATGCTGCTGGCCTGCATACAGCTGTAACTGCAGTTAAAAACTGGGTCTGGCCGGGCGGTGGTGGCGCACGCCTTTAATCCCAGCACTCGGGAGGCAGAGCCAGGCGGATCTCTGTGAGTTCGAGGCCAGCCTGGGCTACCAAGTGAGTTCCAGGAAAGGCGCAAAGCTACACAGAGAAACCCTGTCTCGAAAAACCAAAAAAAAAAAAAAACTGGGTCTGGGGACTGGAGAGATGACTCAGTGGTGAAGAGCACTGGATGCTCTTCCAAAGGACCCGTGTTCAATTCCCAGCATCCACATGGCAGCTTACAATTGCCTGTAACTCCAGTTTCAGGGGATCCAATATCCTCATACAGACAAAACACCAGTGCACATAAAATACGAATGAATAAATCATTTAAAAATGTTTAAAAAAAAAAAAAAAAAAACACTGAGTTTGGTGATGCGTATCTGTGATCCCAGCACTGGGTTGGGGATACCCCAAGCTTGACAGCCAAACGGCAGGTTCTGGGTTCAATGAGCAATTGTCTCAAA
Source organism: Peromyscus attwateri (assembly GCA_902168425.1). Lineage (NCBI taxonomy): Eukaryota > Metazoa > Chordata > Mammalia > Rodentia > Cricetidae > Peromyscus > Peromyscus attwateri. Next base: position 8,199 of record CABHPP010094427.1, read on the forward strand.
AATAAAAGGTCAAGAGGGGAGAAGGTTCTGCAAGCAAAAGAGTGCTTGGTCTGCAAGCAGGAGGACCTAATTCGAATCCTCAGCACCCACATACCAAAGAACATGGCTACATGAACCTCAGTGCTGGGACAGAGGGAGCAGGCATATCCTGGGGATTTGCTGGCCAGCCAGCCTAGCCAAAAATCTGAGAGCTCCAGGTTCAGTGAGAGACTTTGTCTTAGGGAGTGGGTAGAGCACAAGAGAGCGGGACAGCTGACATCCTCCTTAGGTCTCTGCACACGAACATGCAGGCGTGCACACTCACGCACATGTACATCACGCACTTGCACACACGAGACAAAGTGAGTCTCCTTTCTAAAACCATGATTTGGAAAAGGCCCCCGAGTTCCTCCAAAGCACACAAGGGAAACAAAAGGAGAGGAAGGAAAATGTGGAGATGCCGCACAAGCAGCAGCTAAGAATGCAACAGAGACCCGGAACGCAACAGAGACCTAGAGAATGCAAGAGAGACCCGGAACGCAACAGAGACTCAGAGTGCAACAGAGACCCAGAATGCAACAGAGACCCAGAACGCAACAGAGACCCAGAACGCAACAGAGACCCGACTTCCACAGTCCACGGAAGTCCAAACTCAAGAAACAACAGTAAGCTGTAAACTTCCAAGTGATTTATGCCCAGATCATATTCTGGTAATTAAAAGAAGAAAAACCACATTATATTAATTTTACTTATTCATTTATTTGTGTAGCAGGGGAGTGGAGTGTGCATGCCACGATATATAGGTGGAAGCCAAAAGACAAGTAGCAAGGGTCGGTTCTCTCCCCTCACGTGGTCTTAGGGAGCAAACTTGGGTTTCCAGACTTGTCAATAGGCTCTCTTCCCTCTGAACCATCTCACTGGTCCAGATCCGGGACATTTAATATCAGCAGAGCCTCTTCATCTCGCCTCCCAAGTCATTCAGAAACCTATTCATTATAAAGTTACATTTGTGTCGGATTCTATCCCCGAGTCTCTGTCTCTATCTCTCCCTCTCTGTCTCTGTCTTTCTCTCTATCTCTGTCTCTCTCTCTCATTTTTCAAGACAGAGTTTCTTTGTATAGCCTTGACTGTCTTGGAACTCACTCTATAGACCAGGCTGGCCTCAAACTCACAGAGATCCACCTGCCTCTGCCTCCTGAGTGCTGGGATTAAGGGCGTGCGCTGCCACCACCTCCTGACCGAGCTACTTTCTAACTCAGAAATTTGAAATTCTTTCTCTTCCCACATGTCTATTATTTTTACACTACTTTATACAGTTCATTAATCTTCGGGAGACTTACCTGTTCCTGAACAAAGAGCCCTCTTCATAAGGATTTCACACTAGACAGGTAACCTTTTTCCTTTCCAAAAAACTAATGAGAGTTATTGTATAAACAGGTATGGACAGTGGAAGGAAGTACCCTGCCAACAGTACGCACAAAGAGCAACAGCATCAGCTGGATTCCTTGGCCTGCCTCTGGATCCATCCCAAGCTGAGCCGGTCATTCCTCATTAACTAACTGTTCTCCACCTGCTTCCCACCACAGAGTCCCCACATATCAAAGCCACCTCTGTCAGAACAGATCCGAGGTGCTTCCAACAATGACAACCAATGTGTGAGCGTGACCGCCAAACAGATCTGAAGTTAAGACCTAGTCCTGCCGGTACAGCCTTTGGCCAAGACACAGCTTCTTTGAGGTTCCAATTCCTTGTCTTGTACAAGGATGGAAAAAAAACCCACCTTGTGAAGAAATAACACGGGGAAGGCCCTGCTCTGAACTGCACAGACAATAGTCTATGTATGCAAAAGCTACTATCTCCCTGCTCTGGAAGAGAGGTATGCATTCTTAACCACAGAGTCATATGTCCAGCCCCCAAACTGTGCACTGTAAAGGGACAGATCTTAGGATGCGACTTTTATTCATGTCCTCAAGCACCACCCTCTGAGTGATAATTCTGATCTTTGCAACAGAGATTTACATTCTTTTCAAAACTAAAATATTCTGCTACTCTGAAAGTAATAAAAAAGTTAATTCACACATTAGATAGCGATTTCTCCAAAGAAATGCTAGTTTGTTGACATGCCCATAGATAAGTTTAGCCTTGAAGTATAGATTATAAGACAGTAGACATCGGTTTTCACTCTATTTCAAACTCAATGCTGTTGGGGAATACTATTTTAAGGTGTGTTACTGTGCCTTTCTGAAACACCTGACGGCTGAATAAAGAGTTGAACGGCCAATAGCGAGGCAGGAGAAAGGATAGGCGGGGCTGCCAGGCAGAAAGAATTAACAGAAGGAGAAATCTGGAGCAAGTAGTCAGAGAAGGAGGAGGATATTAGGGGTCAGCCACCCAGCTATACAGCAAGTTACAGAGTAAGAAATAACGAAAGGTATACAGAAATAGAGAAAGGTAAAAGCCCAAAGGCAAAAGCTAGACGGGATAAGTTAAGTAAAGCTGGGTAGTGACAAGCCAAGCTAAGGCCAGACATTTATAATTAGGAGTAAGACTCTGCATGTGATTTATTTGGGAGCTGGGTAACAGGCCCCCAAAAGAGACAAAGAGTAAAAAACAACCAACAACAGTAATCCTACACATTTCAAAACTTAGTGTTTATTACAGATCTGAAAACAAACGGATCTACAACCTAAACTTTCACATCCACTCATCCCAGCAAAACCCTAACAAAACAGTGACTTTCAAAACCCAATGGTCCTATTTCTTGAAATTCAACACAAAACAACGCTGCTTGAAATGCTGGGCTTGTAGCACACACCTATGATCCTAGCACTCTGGAGGCAGAGGCAAGAGGATCTCTGGGAGTTCAAGGCCAACGAGGAGGTCTACATGGAGAATTCCAGGACAGCTAGGGCTACAACCGAGACCCTGTTGTCTCTGGAAAAGAGAGGGAGGGAGACAAAAAAATTATTTGACTATCTCTAAAAACATCAAAGCAGCAAATCAATCGCTAAGATCTGAACTTGGAGCTATTTCTACGCTGGCAATAGATAGTTTTGCCACTTTTAGAAAGCGGGTGTTCTTATAGATCTCACGTGTATGGTAGGTCGGCTACAGAACTGAGACTGATCCCATGGCAGCCAGTGTCATGGCTCTAATACAACTGTCTAAAACAAGCTGCAAATTCCCTCTTCTCCAAGCATGCAAAGAGTCAACCGCTAGTCCACCAAGCCAACAGTCTAACAGGCTAGAGTACGCAACAAAGGAAAACGATGCTGCACCCAATGCAAGCTGTGATAGGGCTGGAAATCCAGTAGAGTCTGACCTGCCAGTCATTAAAGGCATACATACACAGACTGCGTGCTTTCCCTTAATCGGACGTAAAACATGAGTGGCAGTTAAGTTCTAGTTACATATAAATTACATATTAGATAACTTTCCTATGGTCTAGGCTTTTGACAAATGAAGGACATGGAGCAAAGCGGATGCATTTTGCAATAAACACATGGCATTATATAAATATTTCAAGTGATATAGACTTCTAGGTAGATCACGTTATCTCTGTTTAAGTATGTATAAAAAGTTTTGAGAGAAAAAAACAAAAAAAAAAAGATTACCATCCTTGTATCAAGTCCACTAGACAACAAGCAGTTACCAATGTAATTTCTATGACTATCATGTGAACATTTTTATAACCCTTTGGTTTTACTGAGACAGTGTCTTCCGGGAGAAGTCAGGCTGGTCTCAAACCCCCATCCTCCTCCTGCCTTGGCCTCCTCAATGTGTCTGGCTTACCCACATTAATTTGTTAGAATCACATAACAGTTCTGCTAGACAACCAGTATTAGTTTCATGTGATGAACCAGCGAAGGAGAGGCGACTCAAGTCAGCTCTCCTCAGACCTACAGTACACACACAGAATCCCCCAAGAACATGTCAAAACACAGTCTCGGGGAACTCCCTCTACCCAGGTGGATCTGGGAAGTCTGCACTGAAAATAACAGTTAAGTGTCACCCAGGTGGTCTGTCTCCCACCCAAGCCACATTTTTAAAGGTATCACTTTTAGCTAATACAGTTCAAGCTTCAAGTGATCAAACAACTCCGTTGTTTTCTCAGACGGATCAATACTCTCAAGTGGTTATGTCACCAAGATTTGTCTCCATGAAGATATGAAAGGTATGAAAAAATCAAGATTTGTCTCCATGAAGATAGGTCTCCATGAAAGGTATGAAAAAACTCAAAATAAGTGTAACACATTCCATTCCATTAAATACCTCTAACACCAAATTCTAGCATAAACTATTAGTGGCAGGTGCCCAAGAAATTTTTCTTTAGATATTGTAGAATATTAAATATTTCTTTAGAAAATGTAGAACTAAGGAATACATCATTTCTTTTCTGTGAAACATAGGAAAGACTGATATTGAATTACTTAGAAGTTATTACCCTGTCACAGTTTGAATACTATTGCACTTTACTGAGCGGAGAACTAAAACCTAGCCAACCACAGGTCCCAGGACATAAAGAAAATTCCAGATGAAAATACAAAAGCACTTATAGAGCACAGCCCTGGGCATACATGAAAGAACAGACCTACCCACTCTTTCTTCTTTTCTGTTGGGCATCAAATAGAGGGCCTCATGAATGCTATCAAGCACTCCAGCGATGAACAATGGACTAGGTGGGTCCCTAGCCTCATAGAGTACCCTTTTAAAAGGATGCATTTTATGGGCTGTGGATCTCTCCATTCTTTTTAAAGGAGGAAAAAAGGAAGCTGAGAAAATAGCAAGCCCTAATATTTACCAACAATTTAAACTGTGTAAAACCTTTTGTATCAGTATTCCTATTAAACCCTTCAGGTAGATTAAGAAATGCCTTTGGTATTCCCATTGTGTTCCAGACTGTTGACCTCTCTATGTGATAAATCAGGAGAGACATTACCAATGACTCAGAGATGGGGAACACTTGACATGTGAATGGCGGGCGGGGTGTGTGTGTGTGTGTGTGTGTGTGTGTGTGTGTGTGTGTGTAGTGTAAACACTGAGGTTGCTTAGAACATTAAGCTTGCTATATAAGAAGCACCACATCCTAATCTACCTGGATTTCTCATGTTTACCAAGAAGAACATGCCCCATGCACAGTTCAGCAAATGCATTGAGTAACTGCCGCCTCGATGGTGCTACCGTGAAAGTGCTCTCTATATTAAATGATTCTCCAGCCTCACCTTTGAAGGCCTGAGTTCAAATTATGCAGTAGCAACACCATCTTGACAGAAAAAAAAAATTGTCATTTAAGTAGTAATAAAGCATACATTTGTGAATTGCTAACAAAAAATAATATCCTGTTTTTCATTTTTCTAGCACCCTAGTGTTAAAAAAAATCTCCTGAAGCAAACTAGAGAGGTTCTGAAGGCAATCTCTGAGCCTACAAATTTGGCTGTTTCTATTCAGTTCCGAACCCAGACAGGCTTTCTCTTTCAAATGCCCAATTATCAAAAAACACCTTTAATAAAACATGAAGGGTAAAAGCTAAGGAAATATGCTAAATATGCTAAATAATGCAAGGTTAATTCCTTAAAAATCTGTTTTTCTGACACACACACACACACACACACACCCCAGAACATTAAATACTGCTCTATCACTTCTACATAATCTTCTTGGTCAGTACATAAAAGCTGTTACGTTTGTATCTATATAATCCTGAATCATTTAAACTCTACGCCTCTACTTTCTATTCTGGTAACAGGGACAGAGGAGCCTCGTAACAGGGCTGCCATGACCTTTAAGCATTTTAGCCAATGACTAGGCAAGTCAAAGGTTTAAACATGTGCTGGCTTTTAACACAAACCGAGTCTTCATCGGTAGCTACCTCTACCTATGAGACAATCCTAATTTCTGTGGCAACTGTCTCCAGGTAGTAGCTCTGTACATAAAGCAGATACACAACTCTCTCAGAAGTCCTCAATGTCGCTTCCTGCTCCGAAGGAGGTGTACTGCTGAGGGGTGAACCTATACACACCATTCCTACCACATTTCCTTACTGTGCTTGGGAGTACCTGTGGACAACGCCTGTGTTCTAAGCCACATCTCTTATCCCCAGACTGCGACCCAATGGCTCTTAACCCTGACTCACACTAGAACTACATGGGGAGTTTATAAAAATATTAATGCCTGGGCTCCGTCCCAAACCCATTAAATCACATGGGGAGTGGGAGTGGAGGGCAGGAAGGGCCAGGAATCAGCAGGGGAAACATCAATTTTAAGTTCCGCACATGATCTCAACAGGCTGCCAAAAGTCAAGAACCACCACACTCTGACACTTAAAATACTGCATTTTCGTGCAAACGTCCATGAGACTATTCGGATGGATACACAAGGTACGGAAATAAGTAGGACTCAACCCAAGAGTCTCATCTTCAAGTTGGTCCCAGCTCAATCATCTCTTCCCTTTAACCGCACAGCATGCCAATAAGTAACCGGCCACAGGCTGCGTTCCCATGCTTTCACACTGGTAAGCCAGGGCTATTCTTACACTTCTTCCTGGATTCAAGCCTTGCTCTCTCCAAATATATGCTGCGTTATTCTTGTTTTACCCAGCTTATTTAGACAGTGCAATGGACACAGGCATAGAACGATCATTTGTTGGATATGAGAAACACAGACAGTAAGAGCAGGTAGTATGCCGTGTCCCAATTATCCAATGAGAGCTAGTCACTACCACCCACACAGGAAAAGTAGAAAACGTGAAAAGCCAGGGGAAATTAAAACAAAACAAAAAGCTAATGAATGAAAACTCAATTTTGCCTCATTCAAGGTTATCTGGAAATTTGGACATTTACACTCAACCTCCACAGTACCTGCCCTATAGCCTATCCCCTACAGAGTAGTGTTAGCTTTTAACCCATTTCCTCTCTAAACTCTCTCCTAGTTGATACTGGGATGGCTGGCTGTAGTCAGGTGCCTTTGCAGCAACATAAATAACACACTAGAACAATAAAGCGCGCGTTGGTGAAAGCCAGAATGGATACGCCACACAGCTGTTTCATGTGTACATTTTGGGGGATGGGAAGGGTACTGGTTTCACTAGGTATCCCCAGCTGGCCTCAGCCAGAGAGAGATCCACCTGCCTGCCTCTGCCTCCACCTCTGCAGTGGGGCTGAAGACATGTGCCACCACAGCCACCAAGATGTGCCTTCTTGAAGGAGCAAAGACAATCAGCCACCGAAATAGGTCCTCTAAGCACACAACGCCAGGATAATCTGGAATAAACTTGTGTGGGACTCCCGTGTGAATTCAACAGTAAACAGCATACTTTTTTTTTTTTTTTTTTTTTTTTTTTTGGTTTTTCGAGACAGGGTTTCTCTGTGTAGCTTTGCGCCTTTCCTGGGACTCACTTGGTAGCCCAGGCTGGCCTCGAACTCACAGAGATCCGCCTGGCTCTGCCTCCCGAGTGCTGGGATTAAAGGCGTGCGCCACCACCGCCCGGCAGCATACTTCTTTGTGTCACCACTGACAGATTGGTAGTACCTGAAAGTGTATAAAATACAACGTACTGAAACAGGAGTGCTAAACTATGACACGCACAAACCCCTTCTGCAAGTGGCTTTCACTACTCAAAACTGGAAGGCATGCTTTGCAATTCTAAAACAGCAACAGCCTAAAAGATATGGAAATGGTTCAGCTTCAACGTCCTGCAATATATATTCTGCAACTGTTAAAACAATCTAAAAAAAACAAAAAACAAAAAAACTTCTAAAATTCTAAAACTAAGGGAAGGAGACACTCGAGAAGTATGCCTGCTAATTAGATACCGTGGTAAAATATGACCTTGTTTTGTTGGGGCCTACAACAGCTTGAAACAGAGCCATGGTTACCACTAAAAGAAAGCAATCCTCAATTCCCTATTCAATAAAAAAAAAAAAAAAAGGTTCAAATTCCACAGACAAGGGGGGGGAAAATGGTACCCTGGTTTGTTTGTTTTTAAGGAAGATTAAATTTAGGAGTTGCCAACACCCAAACGAAAAACATTCCAGAATATTCGACTCAATCGCAGTGGGAGTCATCTACATTCTCAGCACTGTGTTCCCTCACTCAGAGGAGGACCCACTAACAAAGGATGTTTCTTAAGCTCTCACAAGATACACCCTACTTATTTTCCCTGGGTTTTTCTTTTTCTTTCTTTCTTTTTTTTTTTTTTAAGTAATTAAAAAAATAATTTTAGCACAAGCAGCCAGACCAAAAAAATGAAGTTCAACATCTGCCAACATAGTTCCCAAAATAAGATCCCTGACAGATGAACCATGAAAAAGGAGTAAAAAAATGACAAGTTCTATTATTTGGACCATAAGCTGTTTTTAAAAATAAAGCTGAGGAATGTAGTCTTTCCAAAGCTTTGTCTTCAGTTCCCCTTAATCTTCATATTTTTACATTAAAAAAAAAGGAACCTGGAAATTTGATTACCATTCTTATGAATTCCTTTGAAAGCAACTTTAATGAGCAACAGATATCTTGTACAAGTAGTAAACCACAGAGGACTGTTGTTCCTGCTGATAAAAATCTTGACACATTCACATAAAAATACAAAAATAGACCCTACAGAGACGTACTCTGATTTTCTAGGTATGGAAATCATTTTAGTGCTTAAAATGATAATTCCTATATACTCCTTACGACAAATGACTTAAACCACAATTAAAGTTGGTAAATTGGTGGGGGTTAGGGGGCGGGGAGAATAGTCTCACTAAACACAGAACCTGACTGTAGTCTCAAAGGCTCCATCTTCCTGCCTCAGCCTCTCAAGGCTGGAATTACACCTATGAGCCACGATGCCTGGCTTTTAATGTGGCTTTGTGTTGTGTTACTTAAGCAGTGCTGGAGATCAAACACTGAGCCCTTACTTAATGCATGCTTAAGCAAACGCTTACCACTGAGCTACACGCCCAGCCCCAAGTTAGTAAATATTTTAACAGTCACTTAATGGCCAACAAGCGCCAAGAATAAAGAAGTTGTGGGTGGAGAGTAAAAACTAAAAAGCCACCAGAGTAAAGATGTGGCTTCCTCGGGTGAAACCACTTCCCACCCCCAAACGGTTTGGAGCAGCTTCCTTTCAGGTAGGTGGAGGTGCAACAATAATACACTTGGGTAAAAAATCTTGACACAGTCCTCTAAGAGAATGCCCCCCCCCCATGCTGCCTGAAGAAATGTTTTGTGAAATGCCCAAAAAAAATACCCCCCCCCAACAAAAGAGCACACCTCCCACAAGTGTTTTCCCGATCATTAAATACCTCAAGAAATCCCCGAGCCTCCAGAACTGTAGTTGCTACAGCATCCCTAGTGTCCAAAAGTATCTCTTGGGCCGGGGGTGGGGATGGGGTAGGGCGATGTAGGCTACCCAGCAGACTTTTATGTGGACACACTCATCTCGGGGTTTACTGTGAGATAATGCTGCCTGAGCTATTATTGCTAAGGCTACGCTTTCTTTACAGGTGCTTTCCTTGTCAACACAGCTAGGGAAGCGGAGATAAAACAACCTGATAGCCCCGAGATGGACACGTGGGGAACCAGAATACGTCATCCCCTCCACGAATCGATTTTCCTAACCGATCACCCACCCCCCCCACCCCCGCCCCCACCCCCCACCCCACCCCGGTCCCCCGACACAGAGAAAAGTCTAGGCTGGCTACTCTTGGGGACACAAACTATCTACCTATCACTCTAAAGTTAGCAACCCGGGTCCGAGGGCGGAGGAAAAATAAAAAATAAAGCACGTGGCCTAATCTGGGTCGGAGGAACTTCCCAGGAATCATTGGCTCCAAGTTAAAACTCCTCCATCGCGGCTGAAAGGGAGGGAAGGGAGGGAGTGGAAGGGACCTCCGGGTCGAGCGAGGGAGCTCCCTGGTGGAAGCCACCGGAGGCGTCCCCGGAGCCCCAGCACCGCCCCGCCCGGCCGGCCAGGCTCCCTCACCTCGGCGGCGGGGATGTTGACCACGCCGGTGGAGCGCCGCTTCTCCCGCAGCTTCCTCTTCTCGATCTGCCCTTTGCCTTTCCTGGCGCTGGGCCCGGAGCTGCGGCCCTTGTCCGGGGCACCGTCCGGCTCTTCCTCGTCGCCCCGGGACGCCGGCGCCCCCGCGGCTGCAGCGGAGGTCGAGCACTCATC
>CABHPP010094428.1:0-49982 GCA_902168425.1 Peromyscus attwateri
AAAAAAAAAAAAAAAAAAAAAAAAAACACAACAGTGAGATGAACGCTCCACTGTCTATACATCTAGAGGTGCAGCCAGGGCTGGTGCCACTCAGAGGAAGTCCCTGTGATGGCCAAGGCTTTACCAAAGCTGCTAACACCTGCCTGGTCAAGATGACAATGTCTCTGCTGATGCTTGTGGTTGCCGCAGTCACCAAAGTTGCTGAAGATGTTGCTGGCACAGGTCTGTGTGCTCGGCACCTTAGTGACTACCTACATCAGGACCTCTTCCTCCTTGCTCTTTTCCTGTGGCCAGTAGACATAATACTCAGGCTGGGATGGTGAGGATGGATCAGAAGGGTGAGTCTAGAGGGGTCATGGACAGCATCTCAGAGAGATGTCAGCAGAACTGAAGGAAGACAGCATTCCCCACACAGTCTTTTGGGGAGGAGTTCGATGGATCACATCACCCACACTGAAGTATGAATTTGTAATGCTTGCAAAATCCATTAATATCTTGTGAATAACACCAATTATTTGCAATGTTTTTTTTTTAATTTTGGTGTTAAAAATCGAATATGTTAGTATGCTAAATGAAAATGTGTAAAATATGCCTGCTTTTATAACCTGTCGCTGATATACCTTATTGTAATATTCTGGAAGTTTCAAAAACAGGAATTTGAAACTCTATCAGCCTCTGAGAGTCCTCCTCACTCTCTTTACCTCTCTGCCCCTCCCACTCTGGACCACTGTCCTAGTATAGACTTGCTTGTTCTAGAGCTTTCTTGAGTAGGAATTCCCTCTATTTCTCATCTAAGGAAATTCCTGGTGGGTCTCCCACATACCTACAAGTCCTTTCAACATGCCTCGACATGTCTGAGCCCTGGCCTGAATGGGCTTAATACATGCTGGGTTCCATGCAGGGACAGGAATGAACCAAAGGGGGTTTACCTAAATTAATCCAGGAATTGATTTCAATTAATAAAAGCAACTTTCACGAGAGAGGTAGAAGATGGACCTTGTTGCTCAAATTTGTTTCTAGTCTTCTGTGCTTACCTTGGATTCTACATTCAGCCCTGACTCAGTCCACACATTTCAACAGTCACCCACAAATCTCAAGGGTTCATAACTTGAGGAATGGTTCAAGCCCATGTTTATGGGGGCTTGGATAAACAAACCTTGCTGGGTGGAGCTTCTAGATCTTTCCATGTTTTGTTTTCCACCTCTATTTCTATTTAGGACTCTAATGTATCTGTGATTTGTGTTTGTTACCTGGGGAAGGTGTTTACTGAAATGCCTCCCAGAGGCTGGAAGGATCGAGAAGGAAGAAGCTAAAACTTGCACAGATCTTTATTAAAGCATGTAACTGCTCCTGGGTGTATTGTCTTAGCACAGGGTACTGCTGTGCTTTCCCTTTGCCCGGTTGTCCACCAACTAACCCAGCTAGTTCTTTCACATATAGCATCATTCCTCAGTTCCTGGTGATGTTGGAATTCTCTGGGTGCTCACGGTTGTTGCTGACTCCCTGGCTATTTTGGTTAACAGCATCACCAGGATCTCACTGTAGACTCCCCAGAGCCTTGTGGTCTCTCTGAAAAAAAAAATCAGAAAAAAACACACAAGCATAAATGTAGAAGGTACATCCAGTTCATGGAGCAAAGAGAACAAAGAGAAATACTCTGAAGGGGTAAAAACGGCCAGATGGATCATTGTGCCAAACTACATTCTAGGTTAGTTTTATACAATTTCTAAATAGTCTAGCAGACAGCTTTCCAGAGGAGCGTTTTCCTGGATAGGTGATTGACAGGCCTGTTTGGATTGACTCTTTTTTTTTTTTTTTTTTTTTGGGTTTTTTTTTTTTTCGAGACAGGGTTTCTCTGTGTAGCTTTGCGCCTTTCCTGGAGCTCACTTGGTAGCCCAGGCTGGCCTCGAACTCACAGAGATCCGCCTGCCTCTGCCTCCCGAGTGCTGGGATTAAAGGCGTGCGCCACCACCGCCCGGCTGGATTGACTCTTACATGAGAGGATAAGGTATGTCCTTGTGCTTTATCACAAAGCATCCTGATAGTAATCTTACAGGGTTAAGGACGCTTAGAATCAGGTTTAGATAGTTTATCTACTAATGCCCATCCACACAGCAGTTTAGGATGTCACACCTCCTTCCGGGGCCAGGGGTCTGACTTGGTCCATTCCTTGTGCTGGTAGTTCTGGTAGTTCTGGTACTGTAGTTCTAGCCTTAGTTTTACCAGCTGTTGATTGTGAGGGAGGGGTCCAGCCCTCATGGTCTCTAATCCTGCCAACTGTCAACCTAACAGTGTCACCGCCACTGCGTGCCTGTCGGGAACACGCGTGCAAATGCTCAGGTAGCCTCCTTATCTCAGGTAACCAGGAGTGTTGTTCCTGGAAGGGAGAAGCTGCCTTTCAATTATTCAGTGAGCCTCCCTCCAGTTCACAGGCCTTTGCAACAGCAGGGAAAGCAGCAGGAAAGGGACAAGTTTAACAGGAAGGGAAACCAATAAGGGAGAGGTCACCAACAGGAAGATGCCAAGCAGGGACCGGACCATTGCAGGGACGGGACCATTGCAGAGCCTGGACTTCTCTGTTCTCCGGGTGGGAGTGCTGAAAGAGAAGTGTGAAGTGGCCCTCAATCAGTGCCACTGCCACCCCTGGGGACACTTCTTAACAGGTGTGGTCCTGTGTGTATATTGCTCGTGGGTCTATTTCTTTCTAGACGGCTGTTTGAGGACAATAGCTTCATTTTGTGTCATTTTAATGACATTTATCCAGATCCGGATCTTAATGGCTCCTGATAAAAATATGAGGAGTCCCAGGGGTATGCTTGCTTTGCTTTCCTTCCCTGTAGCTCTGTCCTATATGCCCCCATGTCACAAAGGAAATCCATTTCTTTCACTCAACAGTTTAGCTCACAGTGGTTTACACTTTTGAAGCTGGCCTCTCTTTGGGTTGAAAAGAAGTAGTTTCAAAGGGATTAATTGCTTAGAGGATAAGAACCTTAACACTTTAAGAATAACAGAGCTTACAGCACCCCCAAAGTTGATTTGCCATTCTGCTAAGTGTTTCTTAGCACTACAGATCTGAGGCAGGCATTCTACTGTAGGAGAGGAAAAATCACTTTCTCTCTCCCTTCTTTTGCGCCTGTGAGTAAAACCAATACAAGACAGATGAACAAGAGAAAAACAAAATCAGTTTCAATTATGTCCATTTACGTTGTTGCTCACCGAGAAAAATGTGGCTCAGGAAAGCAGCCAGAATTGGGCATTTATATGCCATCATAGGCATGGCAAGGAAAGGGGGATTTTCACCTTGGTGAGGCAGGGGAATTATGAGAAGATGACCGAGGCCTAGATGATGAGCAAGGCAGTCTATTAAAATGCAGTTTGCAGATTTAACTTGGTGCTTTCTCTGGTGGTGAGTTGCAGCCCTCACCCTCTTCTCTTGGTACAGGAGAGTACATCACCTTTACAGATGGGAATTGCTTTTCTAAGTGTAGATGTCCTTAAAAAGGGAAACTTACATTCTATTTTCAGAGTTTTTCCTGGGTCTGCCGTTCCTCAATTGCCTTCAGCACAGAATAGTCCATATGCTAAGGAGCCTATTTTGGGGTGGCATATTCCTGTCCCCATCACTCTCATAGTTCTTTCTACACTGGGATAGACTTTTAAAATCATATGTGCTTCAGTTTACATGGTCAGTGCATGTGGGGACCATAATACTAATTTCTGTAGGCCCCTGGTATTGCCACGATGCTCTGTTGCATGTGATCTGGTGACCTGGTGTGTATGACCTATCCTGTGTCTTCAAGGAAGAGCACTTATACTCTTTCATGACATTTTGTGGGTCCAGAACCCACTGAACACATTCAGCATCGGTCAACACAAAGAAGAAAGAGAAGAGGTCAAGGTAGGGGGTGATGCCGAGCTCAGTGGGGCTGGTGTGCCGAGTGCCATCTGGGCAGAGGAAGAGCTAATGGCCAAGCTATTTGCTCCTTGCCTCCCTGGTATCCAATTCGGCTTTTGTCAAGAGCCCCTGTTCTCCTTGGGGATCCATTTCTTTTCTATCTTATCACCTGTGGCCCAGATGCGGTCTTGCTGTTGGGGTGGAAGCTGGATTAAGGCCTAGCCAATTGTCACAGCATATTTTGTTGGCACAGGGCAGGGTAGAGACCCATACCAGTGCAATGAATGTGAATTTTTGGACATTTCTTAAGAGTTCTGAATAAGAAATGTTCACTGTGTTCTCTAGATATAAATTCCAGGGTCGAGGACAGGGGCCAGAAACTGGCCAGGGAGGGCAGGAGCCCCAGAGTGACAGTTCTGAGAGCATCCCTGCTGGAGGAGAAACCCCCGTTTTAGGGTTTCTGTTGCTGTGACAAAACACCATGACCAAAAAAGCAAGTTGGGGAGGAAAGGGTTTATTTGGCTTCATAGAATGAAACGTGGCAGAAGAAAGCCCTAGTCCTGTTTCTTTCCTGTCTCCTCAATGAGTACCTCTGCCTAGAAGTTTGACAGAGATGGAGAGAAGGTGCTTGGAGTAACCAGCTTACCCTCCTCTCAAATTTTAACCAGTTTCTTCCATAAGTAAGTCCTTTACAAAGCACCCAGACTGACTGGACCCTTCCTGTTACATAGGAGCTCTATATACTCTTAACAACCCTCTCCCTGCCCCTGCTTAAGAATCTGTAATAAACATCTCTCTAAAACTCAACCTCTGTGGTCTGTGAATTATTCTTCAAATTTGCAAGACAAGAATCTGAAAGTCACTGACTTCTGTGGCCTCTGATTTTTTTCCAGGACCCTAGCTCCTTAAGAGGAGAAAGCCTCCATTGTCGTCAGACACCCAATATTCCCGTGTCGCCCGGAGATGCTTCCAGGGCAGGTAGCACTATTTTAGGGCTATAGAGAAAGACAAAGAACACCAGAGAAAGGAGTCAACCCAGAAGCTGACTCATAGGACACTTAGAAAATCAGTCCCAGAAATCAGCTGAACATTCATGCTTGAACTTCTGAACTCCCCAAGGAAATGAGATGATGGTTTTCTTTTTGGTTCAGATCGGTGTGGGTCAAATACGGTGTTATTTGCAAATGTGAAAAAAAAAATTGGAATGTAGACACTGGGTTAGTCCAATTCCTTCAAGTCCGGAGGGTGAACATGGAGTGAAGAGAGAAAGAAAAAGGCACCATATAATAAGAGGGTGCTAGAAAGGTCTGTGGAGTAGGAACAACGGCCCCTGTGAAGAGCAAGCATCTACACAGTGACAGACTGTACCAACAGCTGACATGTTACTTATCTCCCAATTCAGTTTTTAAGGTTTAACTTTTGGCTAACTCCCCAACATTTTTGTTTAAAACATAATTTTAATAATCTAAATATAGTCTATAAACCTTCCCAAGGCCTACTGACCTTCTGAGAAATATGTGAACTATAAAATCCCAAAATAAACCAAGTCCCTTTTCTAAAACCTTTAACCATCTGAAAGTCAAAAAGGGCCATGGATTCCTACAGTTCAGTTCACTGAGACTTTGTTACCAATAGCAACAGATAGTTATTTTGAACACAAGCTCTAACATCACTCTCTTTCTCCATATTCTTATTGGCAAATGGGCAGAAAAATCTATGGTAACCTCCCACAGTGAAAACATGAGATAATTTTAGCTAGTCCCAGACATATATCAACTTTGCCCTTCAACCTCTAATACATGCTCAGAACCTGTGGCTTCGATTCCACGATCATTTGTGTCTCTACTGCTCAGAACACAGGATTCTCTCACGGTTAGGGGTTCCATCTAAACAATACATAGAAGTACTCGTGGTTGAATGACTTGTTCATGAAGGAAAAAGAGTATACATGGGAGGCAGAGAGGGCCTTGTGCTCACAGCTCAGCACTAGGAGAACCAGGAGTGTTAAACACACAGGACTGTCTCTTCAAAGGGAGAGACGCATATCCTGTTTTCCACCCAGAAGGCTGGGAGCAGACATGTTTTATAAACTGATGACTTTTGTGCTCTCTGTCTGGCGGAGACCACAGCAGATCCTCCCCCAGACCCTCATTGTGAGCTTGTCAATCCATAGAATGAATCTTTATAGAAGACTTTTTTTTTTAAACAAGGAGTTTTGACATTAGTCACATCTTAAACTTCATTATGCATACTAGATTGAGTTGCTTGTCACCAGGAAAATTTTCACCAAGTTATGCTGTGTTTAAATATGCCTAAAATAAACTACTCAGGGTCAGACTCTCAAAGTTTGAACCAATACCAGCTACTACTGAGCACTATTGAACAGAACTGCCTTCTAGCCTCTCCCCCAACAGATCATCACTCTGCTGATCATGGTGGTCGAAGAGACCCCCCCCCGCCCCGTTTTAGGGTTTCTGTTGCTGTGACAAAACACCATGACCAAAAAAGCAAGTTGGGGAGGAAAGGGTTTATTTGGCTTACTCTTTCCAGATCATAATCCATCATTGGAGGAAATCAGAATAGGAACTCAAACAGGGCAGGAAGCAGGAGCTGATGCAGAGGTCACGGAGGAGAGCTGCTTACTGATTTGCTTCCCCTGGCTTGCTCAACCTGCTTTCTTATAGAACCCAGGACCACTAGCCCAGGGATGGCACCACCTACCATGGGCTGGGCCCTCCCCCATTGATCACTAATTGAGAAAATGCCTTACAGATGGATCTCACGGAGATATTTTCTCAACTGAGGCTCCTTTCTCTCTGATGACTCTAGCTTGTGTCAAGTTGACATCAAAACCAGCCAGTGCACCCCTACACGTATAGATGTTTTCCCACAAACCATTGCTAGGAGGAAAGATGATAATTTGGGGACAGCTGGGAGATTTCACCATTGCAGTTAAATCTTTCGCTTTTGAAAGAATGGTCATTAATTCTCACAGGTCCTTTTCACTCATACCTAGGAAATTCTAAGCACCATTCCCTACCCATCTCCCATAAAGTTGTTTGCATCTAAAGCAGGGCCAGTTAGAGATAAGTGCATAGGAATGGTTTCTGTAGTGTTTTAGAGTCTGGTACACTGAAACTTTCTCTCAAACATCTTGCTCACTTTCCATGAGAGTTAGAGTGGCAATGATCTGTGTGTAGTTTTAAAACACACCTGCAAGTTCTTTTACATACACCTCATAACATGGTGGAGTTTAGTTCTCTTCCCTTTGAATATTGAATTGGCCTTAGTCACTCACTTTTAAAGGATGTAATGCACGAAGTGACACCATGTGACTTCTGGTGTTACATTAGGTAAAGCAATACAATGACTACTAGGCTGACTTTCTATGACACATACCTTGGGAGCCTGGAGCTAACATATGAGAAGCAGGTTTCCCAGAAGCCACCATGTTAGAGAGGCCAACACAAACTACCTTCTTTATATTTGGGGTTGCTCTATCTATGTGGCTTCTTATCTTCCCTAAGGCTGGCCTTCAGTCCTCTTCAAGTGGCATGATTCTGGGAGTGGGTAGGTGGTGGGTAGCAGGTAGGGGCTGATCATCCAGCCAATCTAATTAAAGGAGTAGAAAGCCCTCTACCTTTTGATGTGAGGTATTGGAAGAATTAATGGCTGCTTGTTAGTATCCTAAGAGTGGCCATCTAAATGCCTTTCCTTGATTGGTAGGGGTTAAAGGACTGAGTGTTAAGGTGCAGAACCGGTTTATCCCTTCTGGATTCATGAAGTGTCACAAGAAGCTGCATTGAAGAGTGCTTGGGTGTGTTTCCTTTTGTCTTGTAAAACACCACTTGCCCTTTCTTTTCCCTTAAGAACAATGGTCCCATTGGACCTGTGTGCAGGACTAGGCAGAGTCTTCAGTCAATTAACTCTGCGAGGTCCAGGCCTAGGAAACAGAAAGGAGGGCTGCTGGAGTCTTCAGAGGGTCTTGAGCAGTGGTCCTGAACCTCCCCAGGCTAGTACACGCTGAAGCATGAGTGACAGGAAGAACGTGTCCCAAAGCAGGACAGAGGGCAGGATCTGGAGCTGGGACATTATTGAAAGCAGGGGCTCCCTTGTGGGGTAGGAGGATGGGTACGGCAAGGTGAGCTGTTTCTCACACTCAAACTCATCTCCTCAGTCTTTCATGTATTCTCCTCACAGAAAGAATATCGTTGTTCCGGATATACTATACCCCGCAGGTCCCAAGAGTTCAAAACCATTCTCACTGTGTCTTAGCCACTCCGCTATCTTGGGCTTCATTTGGACATTAGTCAGGTCTTTTCTGTGGGCTTCTACTGTCCCCGAAGAGAAAGTGGCTGACCTCAAGCCCTCACTTCAGCTTGCTATCGATGGGGTTGGGGTGAGGGAGGCATTGTGTGGTGGTTTGAAAGAAAATGGCCCCCAAAGGGAGTGGCACTATTAGGAGGTGTGGCCTTGTGGAGTAGGTGTGGTCTTGTTGGAGGAAGTGTGTCACTGTGGGGGAGGGCTTTGAGGTCTCACATATGCTCAAGATACTGCCCAGCATCACAGTCCACTTCCTGTTGCCTGCATATCAAGATGTAGCCAGCACCATGTCTGCCTGCGTGCCACCACGCTCCCCATCATGATAAGTGAGCCACCCCAATTAAATGTTTTCTAAGAGTTGCTGTGGTCATGGTGTCTCTTCACAGCAATAGAAACCCTAACTAAGACACATCAGATGAATCACTAGTTTTCCTGAGAGAACTCACCCCCATACACACTATAGGGAGAGCTGATTTTTCATATCCATCTACCTTCTTCAGCATTATTTTGACTCTACTAGAATGTAGTAGCCCTGGCCTTATTATGGTAGATAGTAATTTACTTGATATTCATTGCAGAGGGGCTGACATTAAAATAAAAATGCCTGTATTGGGGCTGTCATGGATGAGTGGTACAATTCTTCATATGGTGCCTCTGGTCCTCCTGAACTTCTCCCCTTAAAATTGGATTGCAGGTAAAGTGAGTTAGGGAATAAGGGAGATTTCTATTTATTTTAATCAAGAACACTCCTGGAAAGAGGGGGCTGGCATAGGAAATCAGGAGCAAAGCCCTTGCTTTTGTATTATATTTTGAATAGAATTAATCTAAGCATCTCAGAATGATAGGCCAGAAGTCATCAAACTGCGCAGGCATGCTTGTTCATAATGTGGACTATGGGTGTGTGTCTGGTACTCACACACCGCAGTCTGATACATAGTTTCATAGATATAACAGAAGAGGATTGCTTCCAAGTAATTCGCCAGAATCAAGATTTGTAACCCCACAAAATATCTCCAACTATGAGAAAATAGATGCTAAACATTTTCCTAAAGGAACTAGATCTTAATGTTGGATTAGTTCTCACACATCCTCTCTGTATTCATTCTCTGTACCGTCTTCTTGAGTGTGCTGCCTTGATCAGGCGGTCGCTTAGATCCCAGGGATGTTCTAATGAATCTAGTAGAAGATGATCATGTAAGACTATTGGAGTCTAACCAATTCTGACTGTAAGTCTAAGAGCGGTAAGTGGCTACTGTGTGGACCATATCTAGTCAACGGCTAATCTGCCCTGTGACTGTCTTGCCTCATCATGGCACCACATCCTAACTTTGTATCTCTGGATTTTACTGTCTACTTTTTGTTGTCGATTCAGAATTTGCCACTTCAAGTTAATGTTAGCAGTCAGGGAAAACATACAGCATCTTCACGCCTTTTTCTCCCCCAGATATTCAGATAGCTGTGTTTCAACAGTAAAGCAAACATGGGCTGGTGTGTTATCATGTTTATTATTCATTAAGATGCTTCAAATATTCTTGCCATGGCATGGTCATGAGCTGTAGTTTTAAGCATCGATATGAGTGTCTCCCCACCCTACCTCCTGCAAGCTGTCATTACATTTGCTATACAGCTGAGGATGGCTGTGAACTCTATCTCCCAAGTTCCGGGCATGCAGACATGCATCACTAAACCCATTTTAATGAGGTTCTGGGGATCAAACACAGGACACCATGCTAGGCAAACATTCTACCAACTGAGCTCCATTAGCAGCCAGGACATTGTTGCTTTCATGCATTGGGTATCTTGATATACCACATGTTTGAGACAGGGTCTTGTTAGGTAGTCAAGGTTGGCCAACTTACAATTGTGTTGTCTGAGTTCTACATGATGGAATTACAAGCATGTGCCACCATACCTGGATTCCTTTCACTTTATTTTATTTTATTATTTTATTTTATTTTATTTTAAAAATGCTTTTAAAATTACTTTTATAAGATTTATTTCATGTGTATGAGTGTTTTGATTTTGACTACATATGTGCACAGCCTGCTTGCTTGGTGCCTATGGAAGTCAGAAGAAGGCACTGGATCTTCTGGAACTGGAGTTATGATGATCATGAACCACCACATGAGTGCTAGGAAATGATCCTGAGTCCTTTGCAAACCAAAACCACCGGGGCTTTTCTCCAGCTTCTCCCTTTATTTCAGTGATAACCAATAAGGAGGATTCGCTTTCTAGTGAACACATTTTTTCATGATGCGAATAAAGTACAAGTAGCCCTGAAATGTCTGCTTGGTAATTTCATGCAGGAGTAGAAGGAATGGAGAGGGCTGGTCTACTCACGTGTGTGCACTCTGCTCATTTATACAGTAAATGCTATACCAGAGGGCACTGATGATGTTTAGTGCTGCAGTCCAAGTCAGAGGCTAAAATGCATGGCAGAAATCTTGCCCAAACACCTGTTCCCACAGGATCAAATCTCACACATTCTCTGTGCATTTTCTGACCAAAGTTTTGATCCATTTAGAGATTTGAAAGTAAAATGAGTCCTAGTTTCTGCTTTGGGAGTGACTTAAGGAGACCTACATTTAATTCCTCCTGTGAAGTGTGTTCAAAGACACCACGGGATCCCAGGAGCAATGGGTTCAGATCCTGTGTGGGCTGGTAAGACATAAAAGGACTCGGGGGCAAAGCTCTTCTATCTTCAGTGTGCCTCAAGGAGAGGATTATGAATTAAAATTGAGACACGAAGCCAAATGCTGTGGGTTGTTCTTACTGTAACCGCATTGCAAAACACGAACTCAAACTACCCTGAATCTTGCCACTCTTTAGACACATCTGGTCATCATCTTTCAAGTGCAAGCCGCTGCTTTGCTTATGGGAAAGCACTTGGTAGGCAGGCGTTTGTCTTGCCTTTCATTCCCACTGGGCAAAGCTGAAAAGAAAACTAAGAGCAGGGAAGTTACTAGGTGTGCAGGGGAAGAAGGAAAGGAGCCGCTAACACTTGGGTTTGGTTTTTGCCTTTGCTCACTGGAAGATCCTGATGTGAAGATGGAGTCACCAGTGCAGTTTCCATGCCAACAAGGCAGAGTTCTGGAAAAGTGGGATTAAATGCAAAACAGGGGAAATTTAAATACTACGCTTTAAAAATTGGCCCCTCGTAACACATATGTTGCAATGATATCACATAAGCACCAAAAACAAAGGATAGAACAGTGTGCCTTCCCTTCTTCAGATACGATCACCTCTTTTAGGAGGTGAGCAAAGGCACTGAGGCCTGTGGGTAATTGAGAAAAATGTCAGGACAGTCACTTCCATGAATAGAGGTTTTCCAGGCAGCAAATTGCCATGGGGATAGAAACGCTGGACACCGAACCTCATCTGTTAGGCTGCTGAGCCCTCATACCCATCAGACACTAGCTTTTTCTGGTCCTGGGCTATCTCTGCCTCCTGCTCTAGCCAAGAGCCCTCATCTTGTCTCCCCCGCCACCCGCCCTTTCCTCACTGTTTGCACAGCAGCTTGACTCTCTGACACAGCCCAGCCACTCTGTCTTGATGACTTTAGTGCCTGCATGTTGCTCTGTGTTTCGCTGCTTTATCTATCAACCCTTGGGTCTCCTCAGATCTGTGCAGCTGCTTCTGATCTTGGACAGTATTGAGACTTTTAGTTAGTCACAGCCTTTCTGTCAGAACTCTAGCATTTTTCTTTTGGCACAAATTTCATCTGATATGATATTGAGGGAAGAGTCTCTTGACCCATGCTTCTGGGCTCCAGTAAGGTTGTCTCAACACAATTCAGGGATAGGTTTGATCCTGTCAGGAACAAAATCTCTCCAGCAGTGAATCTCAACAGGAGTGGGTATAAAAGGACAGACAAATTCTCATGTGCCTATGTCAAATTCTCCCAGAGTAGGAAAAAGGCTAGCAATGGGAAGCTACCCTCCTTTGCCACACATATCTGATGTGTATCCAGGGGGTAAGCTTTCATTTCACATGTTTCTTCTTCATAAATTGATTGCAAACAAGGGCTAAGGAAAGAAATGTCCCATCATAGAACTGGTCAGCACTTTATGTTTCTGCAACAGGAGCCAGAAACGAGAGAAACTGAAGGGCCACAGTTTAGAACTCAGCTGGAGGCTCCCTCACCCAGCGTGGGACATTCACAGGTTAGAGCTGGGTCTCGGGTTGGTGTTGTTTTTCCCTCTATCCACATGAGTAGAAGCCCGTGAGATGGGGAGCAGGATTCACCCCACAGTTGCTTCTTTGATTGTAGTGAGCATGTTTTCCCCCGAGTTTGCCAAACAGAGTACATGCTCTGGGAAGAAGATGCCGGGCAAGACAGCCTGTGACAGACAGCAGCAGAGAACCAGGAGAGAGGCAGAGGAGAAGAGAAAGTCTTCTTCCTGCCAACCATCCCCTGGAGGTGGCATGTGTCTCTGGGCAGGTCTCGTATTATTTCTGCCTTTTCTTAGCCAACAGAGACTTTTCACAATGGGACCCTCGAGTGGTGGTTGGTACCATCACTCCTTCACCCACACACAGCCTCCTCATCCTGCCTGGGAAGCATCCTTCTGGCTGCCTTTGACATTTTATTAATATTGGCATTAGCTCTGAAGGGTTGGGGGGAAATTGCTCTTATGCACCAATAGTTCCTCTTTTTAGAGTGAGAGTGTACAACTCACAACACTGCCGTTCTTCAGAGTCAAAACCAGCCTTGGGATATCATACACACCCCCATAAGACAGAGGAAAACTAGTAGGGCTTTATTGCTTTGTAGCCAGAAAAGTGACACCTGTGAGAGGAAACCTCTCCAGAATGCGTGTCTTAGCAAAGCATGACTACTATGCCAGCTGGGGTTTCTTTTTGCATTTTGTTTTGTTGAGACAAGGTCTGTCTATGTAGCCCTAGCTGGTCCAGAACTCGCCATGTAGACCCCAGGCTGGTTTCAAGCTTGTATGACTCCTCCCATCTTTGCATCTAAAGTGCTGGGATTTGGGGTGTGCACCACTGTGCCTGGCTAAGTTTCAGGCCTTCTAAAGCCGATAGACGACCATAGGCCTTTAGAGAAAATCAAACCACGACACGGCAGGATAATACTGGCAAATGAGACAAGACAGAATTTAATTCATATGGCCTATTTTGAGGCATGCTGCATTTCTAGTCTGTCCATTCTGTGAGCCAAACATTTGTTTGCAATAAGACAATCAAGTCTACTTGTTCAAAACATACGTTCCAACATACTTATTTAATGGGATTATTTAATTCTAGACTTTATAACCTCAAATTCCTGCACAGTAGGAATTATTGAAATACTTTTCCAAGTTGTCTAGGAGAATTGCATTGGCTCTGATGTAGTGTGACTGTTCTGGTCCAAGTTTGGAATGCTCATACTTACTGCCCACTGTGCTTTCTGATTTTATATCCAGGGCCCTTATATCCCTTGGGAGATAGCTTATTGTCTCTGTGATCCACAGTGGATTGTGGATACTGAAAATGCATCAGTTGCTATTTAGAGAAGTTCTCTTCTGTGGTGGTTAATTCTGATTGTCAACTTGATCCAATGAAGAAATACCCAGGGGAGCTGGTGACATGGCTCAATGAGTAAAGGTATTTGTCCCCAAGTGTGATGACTTAAGTTCAGTCCTTGGGAATCACATGATGAAAGGCAAGAACTGACTCCCTTATGTCCTCCTCTGACCTCCACATGTGCACTGTGGCATGGGTACACACACACACACACACACACACACACACACACACACAGAGACACACACATAAAAAAAAAAAAAACACCTTGGGGATCCAGGAAGCACACCTCTGGGTCTGTCTGTGATGTTTCCTAAGATAACTACATCCCAAAGATGTTTTGGAATATTTGTTTAACTATGCAAAGATGTGTCGCATTTGTTTAATTATGTAAAGGTACATTGCTGTTTTACCTTGCTTGCCTAAGGTAAGCCTGATTGGTCTAATAAAAAGCTGAACAGCCAATAGTGAGGGAGGATGTATAGGCAGGACTTCCGTGCAGGGAGAGTAAGTAGGAGGAGGAATTTAGGCTTGGGAAAAGAAAGAGAGGGGAAGAAAGAAGAGAGATGCCAGGGGCCAGACAGACAGACACGGAGGAAGCAGGAAAGTAGGACATACAGAATGAAAGAAAGGTAAAAAAAAATCCCAAAGCAAAATGTAAATGAATAGAAACAGGTTAAATTAAGTTAAAAGGGCTAGTGGGACAAGCCTAAGCTAAGGCTGAGCATTCACAATTAATAATAAGTCTCCATGTCTTTATTTGGGAGCTGGTTGGCGGGACAGAGAAATTTCAACCACACAAAGGCTCTGACATAATCAGTGAATAAATTCCTTGATGCTCAGAATCTGGTGACATTATTGGGAGGCAGTGAAAGGTAGGAAGTGGGGCCTAGCTGCAGGAAGTAGGTTGTTGGAGGCATGTCTTTGGGAGCTGTATTTGCCTGGCCTCTTCTGTATTCTGTTTTCTTTGCTTTCTGTCCACACAAAGTGAGTGACAGCCTTCACGCTCCAACCTTGATGATCTGTCTAAGCAACCGTGGACTAAGCCCACTTAACCATGGTCTTAACCATGAACCAGAATAAACCATTTCTCTTTTGAGTTCTGCCCTGTATTTGGTTATAGCATCGGGAAGCATAACCAACACATCTTACAGCACCATTTAAAACGTGTTCATCCTTTCTTACCTTTTGCTCAAAAGCCTTGCCTCTGTGTCTTAGACTTTTGACCTTTTGATTATTGTTATTTCATTTTTTGAGACCTTATTTCATGTAGCCAAAGCTCTCTTGGAACACACAATGAGCCAAGGCTGTCTTTGCACCTGATCCTCCTGCCTCCCACCCGCCAAGTGTGAGGATCACAGGTGTGTACCAGCTTCCCCAGATCCTTTGCAACTTGTGTGTGTATGTGTGTCCACCAAACAAGAGTCGGGCAAGGTAGAGTCCTTGGGGCTGAAGAGACCTGGTTTGTAGCCCTGTAGTGTTCAGAGGGAAGAGCTATGTGTCGTTCCAATCTAAATTAAAAAGACCTCCACTAAACCCGAGGCAACAGTACTAAAAAGAGCCCATTTCATAGTCAACTTTGCCAGAACTACAGCATCATCTTCCAAAACAAGCAGAGGCAGTCTGCAGTTTTGCCTCTTACAAGAGCCAGCAATGAGACCCCGAAGAGTTAAAGACTTCAAAGGATTCGAATTTAAAGAAAAAGTGTTTGCCACTCTTGCCACATTTCACGGTATCACACTCTTTTATCTGTTCTTTTAATTTTTTACAGCGAAGCTACAGGCTATATGACTCTGTGGCCAGCCAGACTGGATGCTCACACCACGGGCAAAGCTCTCGACAACCCTGTGCATCCCCACCCATTTCTTCCTGCTTCTCTACAGGCCCCCAGCAGAAACCATAATTCAACTGCCTATGGAGGCCTTGCCAAAGACACATTTCCCAAAGGAGGCTGTGCAGAACCCTGTTCCACAAGCTTGTAAATAAGGGCGCTGTAAAGCAAATGCTGTGCTGAAAATAATATGAGAAATTATTCTGAATTACATGAAAGGGTTCATTTGTCTTGGGACATACCAGGACATCAGTGTGTTAATGCACATTGCAACTTGCAAAAGAGACACAGTATTCATATTCCCCAAGTGTGTACTACCATGGTGGACTACTTTGTGGTATGTGTGTGTTAATTTAAGAATTTTCAGTGAAGCCAAAAGCTGTTTAGAAAATGTTGGCCTAGGAACATTCTCTAACTTTATCTTGGAATACATCCTTGCACATCCAACTCTGGTGCATTGAGGAATGAGGAAGGAATAGAAGCCAAGTCTTCCTTCCACTTCTGGATTGCAGTCAAGGGCCTGCTGCCAGTCTTAGATCTCTTGGTTCTGACCCCAGTGGCCTCCTCTCTATATAACCTAAGTCTGGCATTTAGGATTCTCTCCCTTGACTCCACAATACCTTCCCAATTGGTGACTGGTGTCTGGGAACACAGACAGACAAGGCAGTAAACTGTATCACTTGTAATTTCCACCTGTATTTATCATACAATTCTTGAATCTGTCCCTATACTCTCCCGCCCCTGGCCTTTTTCATCCCATCCTCTTTTTAAATAACTAAGAAATTATTCTTTGAAACTTTCATACACATATGTAATTGTAGCATGAGTCTTAAAGAGTCTTAATAAAATCAAACCTGAGCCGGGTATTGGGGTGAAATGCTGGAAGGTCAGAGAGACAGAACAAGCCACAGCTATCTCACCATGATCCTGTCACCCTTTGTTCCATCCAGCTCACTCCAGATCCCTCTGGACACAACCGTCTCCCAACTTCACTTCATGACATCATCTTTGTTTTCTTTCTTCTTCTTCTTCTTCTTCTTCTTCTTCTTCTTCTTCTTCTTCTTCTTCTTCTTCTTCTTCTTCTTCTTCTTCTTCTCCTCCTCCTCCTCCTCCTCCTCCTCCTCCTCCTCCTCCTCCTCCTCCTCCTCCTTCTCTTTCTTCTCCTCCTCCCTTAGATCCAATGAGTGCTGCCCATATGAGCATGGGTACAGGACTATTGGAGCATGGACAATTTACTAGTGGCCACTTCCTCTAGGATGAGTGATTCTTCCCCCATCTCTGTGTTATTGAGCTAATGGATTCATTGCCTCATGTCCAGATAGTCTCTGACCTAACAATGGTATCATTTATGATTTCTAAATTTACTATGGTACAAAGTGATAAGTATTCAGTAGAAAATGTACTTCAAATTTTGATCTTTTTCCAAGCTAGCAACACACCCAATGATATTCTCCTGCCGTGTTTGGCAACAGCTTTGGTTCTTAGTTTCCGGTCAGACACATGATCACAGGGGTGAACAACCAATGGTCTATGGTCACCATTTTGGCAGCATTTTTTTCAATGTTGTGTTTCGTACTATACTTTTTCATCTTGTCATGTCATAAAATGTCCCTCAGTGTGTGGACATGAACTTTTGACACTTTGGTTAGCAATATGCTTTGTCTTAGATGGTTCTACCCAGTGTCAGTGCTCTGGGCATATTTAAGGTAAGCTAGGCTACGATGAGGTGAAGTTCTGTAGGTTGGGTATGTTAAATATATCATCATCTAAACAATTTTTATTTTATTGTGTGTGTGTGTGTGTGTGTGTGTGTGTGTGTGTGTGTGTGTGTGACATATGTGTAGGGTATACCCAGAGGCATTGGCCAAAAGAGGGCACTGACCCCCTGGCGCTGGAGTTACAGGTGATTGTGAACTACCCAGTGTGGGTGCTGGGTCTTTCTGCAAGAGCAGCAAGTGTTCCTAACCACTGAACCATTTTTCCAGCCCCTAAACAGATTTTTAATATACTTCTAGTTTATGATAGATTTATCGGGATATGACTCTACAGAAGCCAAGGGACAGCTATGCCATCTTTTTCAAGCGCCAATATAGCTTTAAGAGATATATTCTATTATTTCTGTTTTACCCTCAAGAAAACAGATGTAGGGAGACTAAACAGTGTGTCTGTAGTTACCTGCTTGTGACAACGTCTCTGGGATTGGATCTGTGTACCGCCTACTGCTTAGCCATACTCTTTCAGTCACTCCCAGGGCGGTGCAAAACTGTCTTTAAAGGATATAATGATGAAGTTTAAGAAAGTAAATTTCCAGATCGTCAACCTTCTTTACTGAGAAATTCTGCCCTAGTGTATGAATCTAGGTTCCCCACGTCCCTTCCCTATTTCAGACCTTGTTCTGGGCACATGGCCCCAAGATGTAAAATCCTGAAATACTGGGTAAAGTCAGAGGGTTTTGGACAGGCCATGAAGGTACCACAAACCCTTAAGCTTCTTGTCTTTCTGGTTTACTCTAATGTTTCTTAAAACTAGAGAAGGATGCTCTAGAACGCTCCCCATAATGGAGGTTATGATTTGGTTGTGTGGGGGGTGGACCTTGTGGAGAAGGGAAAATCTTGATTACTAATCTTGCCTCAATCATCCTGACCACTAAAGAGAGCCTCTAAAAACAAAGCAGAGACTACCACTAAGAAACACAGAATACTAAAGTTAGATTTCTTAAGAAATTTAAATTTATATTTTTTCTCAGCTATTTTTGGAAGTATTGCTTTCCAGTGACACCAGTGTCTTTAAATGTAACAGGGACCTTTTCCAAGAAACATTAGCAGAAAAATGCACAGGGAAAAGTTTTATGTGGCTATTTTTTTTTCAGAAGTGGTAGTTAAAACCTATAGTGTAAAATCATATTATGAAATATTCATTCTAGTTGCAACCAATGTTTATGTCATCTTATAAAAATTTAAAATTAGTTTAAACTCATTAATAAAAAAGTTATGTGTAAGTATCTTTATAGAAATTGACATAAATATTATTTTATTGTGATTATTATATTTAACAATCATATATAATGATGCAATCTAATATTTTTAAAATAACTAACATCTTTGGTTACAGAAAATTAAAAAATTAGATTTAAATTTTTTGACTAATATATTTCTTTACTGAAAATATAATGGGATAATTCAAGAGGTTCCGTCATTAAATATATTAAGACAGATTTTTTTGTATGTGTTTGGTGGCTGGGGTGTGTGGGGAGCAGAGTAGATTCACAAAGTCAGATGGAAGAAAGAAAGATGTGTGATCCACGTACTTGAGAAATGAGTTTTTAAGTGCATGTGGTTATCAAATGGTAATTATCGTAGTATATTCAGTAGACAATGTAATAATCTCTAGAAAGTCTTGTTAGCTGAATGTGTTGGAGCATGCCTGTGATGCCAGCACTCAGAAGAGTGAGGTAGGAGGATCATGAGATCAAGGCCAGCTTCAGCTTCCTAGAGAGGACAGGAGTGGGGGAGGGGAGGGGAGGGAAGAGGAGATAGAGCTAGAAGGGGCCAGAGGATAAAAGGGCAATTTGTATGCACACACATGCACGTATCTGAGGACACTGCAATGATAATTTTTTAGGCCACAAACTTTTTATCAAAGAAGAAACAAAGTTGGGAAGGAGTAAAGCTCCATTTCCCAACAATTGGTAGAAGTGTGGCTTTTAATTTGGGAAAGCACCACGGACGAGCAGGGAGGAAATGTTTAAAATGAAACAGAAATTCTGGTCCTCACAAACTGCAGGCCATCCCAGAGGAGACCCTAGAAGCCTAGAAAGATGACTGTCCAGGCCCAGAGCTGTCAGTGTCTCTGTACTGGTAGATGAAAATTCATACAGTTAACAAGGAAGGAGGAGGGAGAGGAAGAGGGAGAGGAGGGAGTGAGTGAACTGACATAGGATGGAACAAAACTGCTTCAGAACTAAAAAGGGAAAAAAAATGTCAACAGTAAATGGCGGCCAAGCTAAACAGAACTCCCAATGTTTTTATTAAAGCCATAACTTACTGGGAATTTAACCCTGATTTTACAAGTAAAAATTACCTCTCTGCCTTCAAACCATTTGAAAAGACATTTGCCTTATGGTGACATTTAATGTGCTCCTGACTGTCACAACACAATGGCCATTTCAGACGTGTGACAGTCTAAATTACAATCTGTGGATTCAAAGAACCCGATTAACAAGCAACTGGTCTACAAAATGGCTTGTAAATGCAAGCCTGTGGGAACTTGCAGAGAGCTGGAAAGGGATTCCTGTAAGTTGAAAAGTCTGTGTTATTAAGTAAAATCCCAAGAATTCCAAGTTCAAATGCATTGGTTCTGAGGATAGTAAACCTGCTGTTACCATTTTGGATTTAGATCTGGAGTGGGCTTTATGTTGCCTCAGTAAAGATGGAGCTGTGGATCAAAGTGGATTTCTGGATTTATTACTATTTAAAAGAAAAGAGGAGAATTGATGGATACAGGGATCTTGGATAAGCAATACTGGAGCTAGAGGAAACTATTTAACTGGCCACGGCACAGAGGGAACCTTGTCAATGGCTGGTTCATTATTGCTGTCAAATATTGATGATATCAGCTTAGTAGTCCTATTGTATCCATTACATCTCCTCAAAAACATTACCCATTTATGCATTTTCCCCCAGAGTCTCACTATGTAGTTCAGGCTGACTTGGAATTCTCTGTATAACCCATATGAACCTTGAATGAGTAATTCTCCTGCCTCAGCCTTCTGAGTGCTTAGATTATAGGCATGCACCCCTATGCCTGGCTCAACATATCTTATAAAATGTAAGTATCAGAGCTGGGAGATGGCACAAGAACATCAGATCCCTAGCACCCATGTAAAAGCCATAGTGTTGGCATGCCACGTATGCACACATGTACGTGTGTACCTGCATACACATCTACACACACAAACATGGACACCACCACACATGTACACATACAGTTCAAACATTATGAAGAGTTAAAACAAATTGCTGTATAAAAAGAAACATTATAGAAATATTATTATATTCTTTATTATTACTACTAACTTACCATCTTACCTAGTTTATTATAAGAAGCCTGGGAAGTTAGTTTAGGGTGGGTCCTAGAGTAAGAGGAACACAGCAGACTGGACACTTTACCATGGCATGACAAGTGACCATGTGACCTAAGCTGTCCATCAAAAATTGGTGCTGTCTGATTCATCAAACCATGAGTGTCGCAGTACAAATAATGACACCCTCCCTACAACTGTTAGTGATCGCGCCGGAGCCTGTGTGGAAGGCATGATGAGTTCCAGGAGCGAGCAGCCAGATTCTCCTAATGCCTCCCACAGACAGGGCTGCTCGGGTGCTGGTCCAGCCTGAGTGGACTGTCACAGCATCTCTGCCCACTCAGGGGCATCCCTAAGTGACAGTGAGGAAAACTGTCACTTCCCTGAGTAAAAAGGAGGTAGGAACCTTGTCAGTTCAGCCGACTGTGCTCAACCACGTGCCTTTAACAAGGCTGACTCAGGTCCCCGTCACCATTAAGAGTCTAAAGTAAGTGTTCAGCAGACAACCATCCTGAGTCTAAATGTGATCATACCATTAGTGGACAAAGGGAGATAGCCAGCCTATGCACAGGACTGACCTGTGATTGCCTCCCCTGAAATTCATGGTGAAGTCATATCTCCAATTATATCAGAAAGCGACTGGTTTGGGAGACGTCTTTGAAGAGGTCATTAGATTTAAGGCAAGGCTATTAGAGCGGATCTGAATCCTTCATAATTAATGCACTTGTTTTTTCCAAGACAGGGTTTCTCTGTGTAGCCCTGGCTGTTCAAGAACTCACTTTGTAGATCAGCCTGGCCTCAAACTCATGGAGGTCCTCCTGACTCTGCCTCCAGAGTGCTGGGATTAAAAGTGTATACCACCACTGCCAGGTGTAGTGGGTGGCTGTTTGAGCCATGCCCTGAAGCATCGCCCCTAGTGAGGCAGCTGTCTATGACCTTGAAGTACCTGCCCCTGGGGTATGGCCATCAGGGACCCTTAAGACCTGGAATGTACGTACTTGCTCTCTCTCTTGGCTACCTCATGGATTTGGATACTGAGATCTTGGACCAAGCCATTCAGCAAGGGCCATAGCTCAGCTTTCCCGGACCCTGCAATAAATCTCCTGTGGTTATGAGTTTACCCCTAAATAAATTCCTTTGATCATTAAGCTGATTCCGTGGATTGCTAGCGATTTAATCACATCAGCCCAGCTCCTGATGCACTTATAAGATGAAATTGGATGGGCAAGATGGTTCAGTGGGTAAAGCACTTGCTGCCGGGCCAATGACCTGAGATTGATTCCTCGGACCCACAGGGTGGAAGGGCAGAACTGATTTCCACAGATTGTCTTCCAACTTCCACATGTGTGCTGTAGTACACACATACCCCACCACAAGTGTTTTTAAACAAGAAGAAATTTGCATACCTGCAGAGGGAAGACCTGTGAAGACAGAGAGAGAAGAGGGCCCTTTCCAAGCCTGGAATTGGCTGTGCTGGTTAAGGTCATCTGGGAAGAGGCCACCATCAAGTCTGTGGTAAATTTTCTTGGTTAATTATTAGTGAGGGAGGGATTGTGCCAGTAAGCAGCATTCCTCTACTTCAGTTCTTCTTTCCAAGTTCCTGCCTTGACTTCCCTCATTGAAGCCAAACAAATCCCTATCTCCCCAAGTCACTTTCAGCCTGGTGTTTTTATCACAGCAATTGAAAGCAAATTAAGACAGGGGCCTCGGAAGGAACTCACGGTACTGCCATCTTCACCTTGAACTTCTAGCCTCTGGAACTGTGAGAAAACAGAACCTCTGTTCTTTAGGCCACCCCGTCTGTGGCATTTTGTTATAGAGTGCTCAAGAAAACCAACACATAGCTTTTCCTTCATGGCAGGCAAAACAATGTATTCCCGGGATAGTTCTGGGCATGAATTTATGACCACAACGCGCCTGCCCAAATCTGACTGGTGGTGGTGGCGGCTGGTACAAGCTTAGACTTGAAGGTGGCTTCCCTCTCCACAACCTGCTTCGTCACATCCTCTCCCTCTCCAGGGGCCACACTGGAACCCGCTGAAGAAGATCGTGTATCACCTGGACACTTGAGACTGAGGGGAACTAATGGGAATTTTATTGTCCCTTTCCTTGCCTGAAAGAGCTAGACGTGGTTGCTTGTGTTCACAGTCACTGCCTCCTGGCAGGGGGATATCAGGATGGTTGTAGGCTCAAAGAGATTCCAGTTGCAGCCCTGGGCTGCTGAAACCTCAGCTCCTTTTTTTTTGTTTGTTTTGTTTGGTTTGGTTGTTGTTGTTTTTAATGGGGTTTTCCCCCTTTAATTTGTGTGTATGTGTGTGGGTGTGTGTGTGGGGGGGATGACACACACATGTGTGAGGTCAGAGGATAATTTTCAGGAGTTGGTCCTCTCCTTCTGCTGTGTAGGTCCTGGGAATCGAACTCAGGTCATCAGGGTTGGAAGCACACACCTTTAGGAGAGTCTCTCACCTCCTGTTGTTCTCCCAGGCTAGGTGGGCCTGCCAATGGCCTCCTGCTGTGGCTGTTTCTGGGTTTCCTCTTCCTCTTCATCCCATCACTTCCTTCCACCATAAACCAATTCTGTATGGCAAGGTTGTGAGGTATCCACTAGGGAAGGCTGCTCCGACAGGGGGTCAAGCCGATAGGAAATGTGTATTATTAATTAATCTCTATTAGCCAGCTGCTGACCACACTGGATGTTTGGGACCCCGGTGCTGTCCTGAGCCTCTCTTAGGGTGGGATTTTGAGCACAAAAAACCACATCCTTGGTTGACGTACTTCGGATAGCAAGAAGAGTTAGCCAGAATTGAAACTGCAGAAGCCAAAAAGCAAGGTTAGGACATTTATGGACTTTCCCAGAACTAGGAACTTGGATGGTTTAGGTCTTTGTTTCCATTTTGACAGGTATTTCTTTCTATGTGCTGGGTTCCAAGGCCTGAATGGTTCTTCTACCGTAGCGGCCATTGTGCTGGGGGCCTACTAAGGTCTGGGGGCCTGTTAGGCTATGTTTAAATGAGTTGAAATGTTCTGAATGGCTTCTGCCCTCCTGTCTGACCTTGACTGACTCGGTGCCCTTAAAGGCTATGGTACTCTGCATCCTGTCTGCCTGCTCAGCGTCAAGCCGCATCACTCTGGTCACTGTGTTCCACGTGCGGTCCTTGGTTCTTTTTTTTTTTTTTTTGGTTTTTCGAGACAGGGTTTCTCTGTGTAGGGTCCTTGGTTCTTTTCCTTTCATTTTCTTGCATGTGTTAATGTCGCTCCTGGCTGAGGACCTCTGCACACACTATTAGTTAGAAAGTGTGGAAGACCTCTCCTCTCCCTGTCAGCTAACTCCACTCAGCCTTAAAGCCTGTTTGCCCATGCCACTCTCTCCAAGCAGATATGCTTGACCTCTTGTCAAATACCATGCCATATCTACCACAGAACCACAGTGCCAGGCAGACCGCTCAGCACTCAGTACGGTCACAGTGTAATGAACTGAGTTCCTCTCATTGAATTGAACCGTAAATGAGATCCAAGACCCAAGATCACATTTTTTTAAGTCACTATTTTATTTCCAGCATACACAATGCCTACCTGATACATACAGAAGGCGATGTATTTGTTGAATGAATAAGGGAGTGAGTGAATAAATTCTGCCCGGTCCCTGTTTTCCCCTGGAGCCTAAGTTCTTAACCTTAGTTGCAGTCTAAGCAAAGAGGAGTTTTTAAAAGTGCTGACGGTTGAGTTCCAACTCAGAGCTTTTTAGCTGAAGTGTGGACTGAATGCTGGGACTTTTGAAAGCTCTCGTGATAATTCTAACAAGCAGCAAGCATATAGACAAATTGTCATGAGATGTCTATGCATGACATTTATATAACCACACACTAGCCTGGTCTATGCTCAGTGAGTGTTCCCCCCTCCCTCCAGTATTTAGACAGACTGCTCTTTCAACCCCTTTATTCCAATTCGGTTTTTTTGAGGTACAGATGGCTGCCTTTTGCTTACTTAGATGAAATCACCTCTGGGGTACTTTACAAGTTTGATAACTTAATTTTTTAATTGAAAATATTTTATGTTTCTGACAAGTTAAAAAAAACGTGAGGGTGTTAAGGCTTTGTGCTTTAGGTGGAAGAAATCTCTTCGACCTTGGAATCACTGCTCTGACTTTGATCCAACAACTCTTGACATTCTCCAATCCTTGTAGAAGAATCTGTGTGTTAAAATTCCAGTCACATGACCCTGCCAGGCTTCCCCTCCATCAGGACGCCACCTTAATGGAGCGCCCACCAGGCCCCCTCCAATGGCATCTCCCCATGTTTCCAGGCAGAGCACTGCCTGGCATCAGCGATGACTCACGCAGTCGCCCGCAAGGTAAATCTAGTGCTCTATAAGCCTCTCAGACAGCTCGGCTTCTGTTGGTGAAATCCCACGGAAGCAGTGGGGCAAGTCTTCCAGGAAGCCAGCTGGGCAATGCAAACTGATTTTTCCTGTGGGCTCAATTGCTTGGAGGTCAGCTTGATTATTATTACTTTTTTTTTAAAAACACAGAGGTACATGACTGAGGACCTTGAAGCACTCCTGGCTTGCTCTGTCTGTCTCTGGTGCCCCTGTCAAGGTCAGGGTCAGATCCAAGCGCGGGCTCTCAGTGACTTTTTTAAGGCCCAGCAGATCTGAGAAAAGTGTCCTTGCTCACCGCGTTGTCTGCAGGCACATACCGATAGGAAGACTCTGGAGCCTGCTTTAAGTCGTTTGTACTAGGAAGCCGCGGTACATTGATCATGCTTTTAAAACCCACAGCTCCTTTTAGATCTTATCACAGACTCCTCCTTTGAAACCATCATTGACTTGTTGCAGTGTGCACGTGTGTGTTTGTGTGTCTGTGTTTAATGTATGTGCACATGCATGTGTATGAGTATGTATGTCTATGTGTATATGATTACACATATGCACATGTGTGCGTGTGACATTCTGTAGTGTGTATGTATGTGTGGGCATAAATGTGTATGTGAGCATGTGTGCATGTGAGAGCCTATTGTATGTTTATGCATGTGAGTATGTATTTGTACATGTTTGTGTATGTATCTGTGTGCATGTGTGTTTGTATATGATACCCATACTGTGGATGTATGTGTATGTATATTTTTTGTGCATATATATATTTATGTATATGTATGTGCATATGTGTGTATTTGTGCATGTGTATGAAACTCCATAGTGCATGTTAATGTGTGCACATGAGTGTGCATGTGTGAATGTGACACACTACAATGTCTGTGTTTGTGTGTGAAGGGTGACAAGTGACGTCATCCCATTCAGGGACAGGCGTGGTGATTCTAGACCACTGTGGAACCAAGGGACTCCAGTGTCCCTCCAAGGACAGGCATCGTGGGCCCCAGTGAGTCAGACCCACACGTGTGGCTCCCACTCCTCGGGCTCCCAGGACAAGGTGGAGGGAAGTCGGGAAGAACATGTGCTTGCTCTGCGGCCTTTTGTGTCTCTTCAGTCTCTAAAGTGCATGTGGGTTCAGGAAACTCCCTTCTACTAACCTCTGCACAGCCGCTGCCTCCTTTATGTGAGGTTGTTAGCTTAGGGCATTGAACCATCATTTTCCTCTCTAGAGTGACCCAGCGGCACAGCCCTCTCTAATGGAGTGTGGTTTTAAATGCGCTGTTGTCAGGCAAGCTGACCGGAGCACAGAAAAGTCTTTCCCGTTTCCTCTGTCGACTGGAGAGTCGTCACTCTTGGCCATGGAGTGCAACTCCTGAAACATTCATTTTCACTCTGATGACTTTTCCACGATCACGTGTCCTCCACCTTTCTCCTGCGGGTGCTGAGATGTGCATTTGACTCCATCTCTATGCTCCTCTGTCCTCTTGTCTGGTTTTCTGAAGTTATGTAGATACTCTGTGTAGGCTGAGGAAGAACCCAGAACAACTTGGAAATGAGTCTGGAGAAGAGTCAGTCCCATTGGAGGCCAGGGTGAGCCATTGCGGAAGACAGATATCAGCAGAACTTAGATGCCACAGGTTCAAAGCCACAGGCTGACAGCAAGTTTGGAGGTCAAGATCAGAGGAAGAGGAGACCATTCTGGAAGAAGGGGTTTGTGACTGTCCCCCACAAGTAGCTTCATAGAATTTGGAGATTATCATTAGAGAAGCCCAGCCCAGCCAGGTATCTGTAAGTGTCAACTCAGAGCAGTAGCTTGCTCTGTTTTCTGGTCTTGGAAGACACCAGTCGCTGATGACCTTTTAATAAATTGGATGGCACTGGCCAGTGCTTGGTGGTTTTGTTGCCAATCTTATGAGATTTCATGCCCTGTGAGACTCTCCCAAGTGTGCTGAAGGCTGCAACCAATGCCTGTCTGTCTACTAGAAACAGTTCACAGGGAAGGCCCTTAGTCACTCTGGCAAGCCGGCTGCAAGACTGGGGGGATTTAAGTCCGGTTTCTCAGACCCTGTTTTCTAGGCTTGCTGTGTCCCTGGAGCAGGAGGCTTGAGACAATCCACCGTTGGCCAGGCTTACAGAAGTTTCTAGAATAGAACCTAGAAATTGAAAAATGATGTTGTTGTCCTAAGACATTGATCTTCTCTGAGTTAACTAATGAATAGCTGTTTTGAAGAATTTCCCTTTTCCTTCCTTCTCATTCCTTCACTTAACTACACACTGACCTCATGTAGCCAAATCCTTGTACCTTGCTTGAAAGAAAAAGGGGAGAGCCTCTCCCCTTCAGCCCAGCAGAGTTGGACTTGACTTGGGTCTAAGTTTGTTCTAGTTTTGCCTGTTATTAGTTATGAGGGAGGAGGCTAAGGTGAAGAGTGGATTCTAGAGGCATTAAGAGAAACACAAAAGAAAGCCTCCTCCTTGATTGAAAGCTACATGAAACACATGTAGGCATGTGGGCTTCCCATGCTCTTCAGTGACCCCGAATGATGCACAAAGGCTTGTCCACGTGTGGGCTGGGGGACATGAGGTTCTCTCCTGTTTCAGCTCTGTGGCTCACTTCCGTTCTTGGGAGTGGCTGACTTTGTGCCTTCTAAGGAGTTACTTCTATTTCTAGTACTCTCCACGTGTCCACAGTACAATCCTTGTGCTCAGATGGAAGAACCTGGAGATCTCAGTAGCTTCCCTCCAGACTCTGATCCATGCTTGTAGTAGTCACAGTATTGTGTAGTACACCAACAACAAATACGTAGCTCTTGAGTTTATTGATTTTTAAATGTATATCCTGTCTTCTTCTACAAGAGTTTCAGATAGTATCTTCATCAGCTTAGGCTGCTACAACTACTTACCATAGGGTAGGTGGCTTAAACCCTAAATGTTTGTTTCTCACACTCTGGTGGCTGGAAGTCCAAGGTGAGGGGGGCTGCATAGTTGGGTTCTGGCTTCATACTGAGTCTTCACATGGTAGAAAGAGCACTCGGTAGCGATTTGAACTTTTCTTATGAGAGCTCTAATCCCACTTTGATGTGTTTATCTAATTATTCTTTATCAATAAAAACTCAAGGGTTGGGGATTTAGCTCAGTGGTGGAGTGCTTGCCTAGCAAGCACGAGGCCCTGGGTTTGATCCTCAGCTCCAAAAAAAAAAAAAAAAAACCCACAAAAAAACCCTTAGGATTCAGATATCCAGGTAAGAACCTGAATGATGAGAGAAGCGGTGGAGAAGCGACCAGTGACCTCCTATCTCTTTTGTTCCTCCATCCGAAAGGGCTGAGACCCTCTCTAAGTACTGTCTTACTATACTTCCTGACTCTCTATCTTAGTCCTCCAAAACCTCTGTGGTTAATTTTGGTCAACTGGTAACTAGCTCTGCCCTCTGATTCAAAGCAAATTTTTATTGATAGTCTTGGGAGAGTCAGAATACAATCAAAATATACAACACCACTCACAAAGGCTTCATGGGCACGTCCTCCCAAAGGACCTACCTCCAAACACAGTCATGCTGGGTGTTAGATTTCAGCCCAGAAACTGGAATTACGGAAGCATCAAAGCTATCACTTCATTTTAAACCCAGGGGCCAAGTAAACATCTCTAGCTGTAACCAGATCTCTCACCAGGGTGATGGGTGTAAGGACACATTGCTTCTCTTTCCTTTTTCCTTTGTGAGTATAAGCAAAGAGACTTTACTCTTGTGTGTGATGTGCATACATGTTGACATGTGTGTGGGTATAGTGGTATTTTATTTGTACTGAAATGTGATTTTATTTGTATGTTAATAAATAAAGTTGCCTAGGGGTCAGAGCTATTAGCAAGCCATAGCGAAAGCCAGGGCGGTGGTGGTGCACGCCTTTAATCCCAGCACTTGGTAGGCAGAGTTAGGTAGATCTCTGTGTGGTCAAGGATACAGCCAGCATTGGAGACACACGCCTTTAATCTCAGTATGAACCATAGAAGACCTGGAGTGACCTACAGACAGGCAGTGACGAGACAGTCATGTGGTTGGGTTTACAACCAATGAGAAGACAGAACAGAAAGTCTATTTAAAGACAAACACACAGGAAGTAGGGCTTTCTTGGCTGTAGAGGATCGCTGCAGCAGTGATGAGTAAGGCTCTTAGCTCTGACCTCTTGTCTTTCTTCTCTGAATCGGCTCTGTGTTTCTTATTCAATAAGACGGTTGGTTACTTCTACATGTGGGTGCATGTGGAGGCCCAAGATTGACACCGGGAGATATCTTTCCACTTATTAATTGAGGCAGGGTTTCTCAACTGAACCCGGAACTCACTGATACAGCTAGTATCAGTAACCAGCCTGCTCCAAGAGCCCCTGTCTCTCCCTTCTGAACTTTGGAATTACAGGTGGGTTCTAGGGATCTGAACTCTTGTTCTCACACTTGCAGAGCAAGCACTCTAACCACTGAGCCATCTCCCCAGTCCTTGTCGAGAGCTTTTTTAAAGCTTATAGCCACCAGACTACTTAAGTCCCTGTTGCTGATTCAATTGACCTCTGTGTTCTAGAACAATTCAGACACTAGATGGCATAATACTGAGTACATGTTAAGAGTTCAATAACAGCTTTTTATTTATTTATGCTATGTATATGAGTGCTCTATCAGCGTGCATACCTTTATGCTAGAAGAGGACATCAGATCTCATTATAGATGGTCATGAGCTGCCATGTGGTTGCTGGGAACTGAACTCAGGACCTCTGGAAGAGCAGCCAGTGCTCTTAACCGCTGAGCCATCTCTCCAGCCCCCAATAACAGTTTTATTTTTTTTTTAAAGCGTATACAATGACTTGTCTCCCCCACCTCATGTAAACCATCACTGGAACTGTTTGAGGTCCTGTTGTTAGCATGATATCCAAGTTGTTCTGGGCACGTTCACTTCAGCTAAACACAGTCCCCTGCAGAGTCTCTGGCCATGGCGTTCTGCCTCTCAGCACTCAACCTGTGCTTTCCATGCGTATTGTTCCCAGCATTCCTTCCCTTGGCTCATGGACTCAAAGACGACTAAGTCACTAGGCCCCCAAGGTATTATCTGCCATGTCAGCAACCTGTTAGCTATGTTTGACTCCCATAGCCCGCTCAGGAAAGCCACCTTAAAGGAGCTCTGCCTGATTCCCCAGACGTCTGTACAATGCCCATGTCGTACAAGCTGCCTGTTGGAATCAGGCCCGAAGACTCCAGGCCAAGCACTGCATGGGAACAGGCTTAAGGCACTTTTTCTCGAGCAGACGAGCCAAATGCTGTGTGTGGAGTCAGTTTAGAGGAGTGGGTGGCAAGTGCTAGGAACAGCCTTGCCCAGTGCTGGCTGACTCCCTCTGTGGAGGTTATTTTCCGAGGTCTGGACACTTGCAATCAAAGGTCACATCCAGTGCACTCACCGAGAGCATATGAGGATCACATCCCCCGGAGGAGGCTGCAGAAGGCCAGAGTCAGCAGTTGTGAAAAGGCTCAAAGGCCAGAGAGCTGCAAGTTCACTTTCTACAGTTTGTGATGCCTGATCCCTTCACACAGCATCCTTCTTGTCTCTAATTCTAAGACAATGTTAGGATGAAAATAATTTTAAGTTTGTATTTATTTACGTGTGTGTGTGTGTGTGTGTGTGTGTGTGTGTGTGTGTGTGTGGTGTGCATGTGGTGTGTATGTGGTGTGCATGTGAGTGGAGGTGCCTGTAGAGGCCAGAAGCATCAGATGCCCCCCAAGCTGGAGTTACAGGCAGTTGTGAGCCTCCCCATGTTGGTGCTGGGAACTGAACTTGGGTCTTCTGCAAAAGCAGTGTGTGTGTGTTCTTAACCTCTGAGCCATCTCTCCTGGCCCAGGATGAAAATAACTAAACAAAGAGCACTTGATTATCAAGGATCCTGGTCATTCTGCCGGGAATGTCAAGGAGACACAGCCTGGCACTACCACCAGCAGCCTGAGGAGTCGCCCTCCTTGGGCCCTCTACTCAGGTAAAGCCAGACCTTTGTCAATGATGCCACCGCAGAACAGAATTTCAGGACAAGTCTGAGTCCTGAATGAGTCCTGAATGCAGAATGACATTTAGCATTATGCCTGGTGGGATGAACTAAGATTCAAAAACATTAAGGTGGCTGGGAAGATGGCTCGGTAGTAAAGCACTTGCCTCACAGACAGGAAGACGTGAGTTTGAATTCCCGGAGCCCACACACAGCCAGGTGCAGGAGCATGCATCTGCCATTCCAGGGACATCACAGTGAGATGGGAGGTGAGACTGGAGAATCCTGGGGCAGCCCGAGAGCCAGCTAGCCTTGGGTGTGCATAGGAAACAAGAGAGAGGCCTTGCCTCCAGTAAAGTGGAAGCAGCAAGTCTGCTGAGCTTTACAGGCACACTGTGTCACGTGCCAGTAGTCACACACAGACATGTATGCAAAAAAGATTTTAAAAAGAGAATTCAGAAAACACTGTTTCTACATTCACAGTTAAATCATCATTGGAATCATTTCAGACCACATAATTAGGACTGGAGAGATGGCTCAGCCATTAAAGGCCAGGCTCACAACCAAAAAGACGTAAGACTACATTATTAGCATGGTATTTGTTTATTTACTTAATTTTTAGTATGCTTTTAATTGTAACAGAATTACATCACTTCCCCCACTCCCTTTACCTCCTCCAGCCCCTTCCAGCTAGTCTTCCTCGAACCCCTCCCAGGTCCCCTACTCTCAACCGGCTAGCCTCTTTTTATTCGATTCTTCTTGTTATATATATAATATGTGTGCATATGTGTATGTACAACAAATATGTATAAATACAACCTGTTGAGTCTGTCTTTGTTGGTGGTATGTATATGGTTTCAAGGCTAACCACTCCAAATTGGACAACCAAGAAGGGACTCATCCCTGGGGGGTGGGGACTAATTTTCCTTCTCCCCCATTTCCCAGCGGTCATTAGTTGCCTGTAGTCCTTAATCTAGGAGTGGAGCCCCATGACATTTTCCCTTTCCACGTTAACATGTCCATTGATATCACCACTGTTCCAGCCCTGCTTACTTAGCATGATATTTAAACAGAAATAATTTTAATGTAGATGTAATTAGGGGCATTACAGGAGAGAAAGAGATACTTAAGAAAAGGATAGTACCCCCTGGAGACTTGTGAGAGTCACACTCATGTGTCTTTACAACAGAGGTGTGTGTGTGTGTGTGTGTGTGTGTGTGTGTGTGTGTGCATGTGTGTGTGTAAGACAGGGAGATTCTGTTTTTCTAAGTTACATTGTTCAAAGGATATAATTTTCAATGAGGTTTAAAGATTCATCAAAGTTTTAAGATTAAGCAAAATTTATAAAAGAAGTAAAAAATGTATCAGTGGTTTTACTTATTTTACTTAAAGACTTTTCTTTCATTAATGACAACTGTGAGGTGGCTTTGTGAGGTGTGTGGTTTAGATTCTGAGTGCCAACAAGTGAAATGCAAGGCTGTAGACATTCTGGCCCAAGTCAGCTAAGTTTGCTTCTTAGCGTCCTTGTTGGAAATGTCTCTCGAGCATTAGATTTATGGGCAATCTTGGTTTTATCAGTTGTGTTGAAATTTCTTGACGCTAAGCCAGCAGAAAATACAAACCAAGCATCGGGGTGAGGATGTTATTCCTTTCCCATGTACCCTTAATCTCCACTGCCCGTCTGTCTTGCCTCAACTCCAGGTCCCGAGATGGGGAGTGAGTGGACTTATCCCGACTGGCACAGTGTGGTCAGAGACAACACACAGAATACAGGGCCTCAGGAGTCAGAAACAGGGCTCAGAAATGGAAACTGCTTCAGGGAAACAAAACAGAATTGTGTCTCTTCTGTGGGGACGACAGGG
The DNA here is from genome assembly GCA_902168425.1 of Peromyscus attwateri. Taxonomy (NCBI): domain Eukaryota; kingdom Metazoa; phylum Chordata; class Mammalia; order Rodentia; family Cricetidae; genus Peromyscus; species Peromyscus attwateri. Next base: position 32,892 of record CABHPP010094428.1, read on the forward strand.
AGCAAGAGCCACGTCAAATGTATGACTATACCGTTGGAGCCGATACAGTGTGGCTGGCTCCGTGGCTGTGGTTTGTGCGCACAGGGAGTGTATTAGTTCCTCTAGCATTGCTGTGACAAAATTCTGAACAGAAGCAGCATAGAGAGGAAAGATTTCTGTTAACTCACAGTTCCGAGGGTTCTAAATCCATCACAGCAGGGAAGGCACGGCGGAGCAGGTCCACTCATGGCAGTGGGAGTGATTGGGGGAGGCTGTCTGTCTAGAGCCTCGTGCATGTGAGGCAAGAGCTCTACCACTGAGCCATGTCTCCAGCCCCAACTGCTGTCTTTGACATTTCCTTCCAGATGTTTGTGGCCTTGGGCCTTTGGGTCAGCTGTTGGAAGAGGCCTTTGCATTCATCTGCTTCAGAAAGAATAGGGACAAGTTTGCAGCTCAACCGGAGTGTCTTCCACAGTCAGTATGACCAATAATGAAGTCTCCTTGAGTCACAGAGGATTTTCCTGGCCCCAGGAATTAACCCAGGACAGCGGTCTGCTCACCTGTGCCTGGGGCTTCCCTCCTATTAGTAAGAGGCTAGCAGGAGGAGGGCTGGGGATGTAGCTCGATTGGTAGAGTGCTTGCCTAGCATGCACGAGGCTCTGGGTTCAAATCCCAGCACTGAATAAAAACAGGGCATGGTGGTGTCTGCAATCCCAGCACCTGGGAGATAGAAGAAGGAATAATCAGAAGGTCCAGGTCATCCTTGGCTGTACAGTAAGGCCAGCCTGGGTTACATGAGGCCCAGTCTTAAAAGAAAAAACAAGTTTGTAGAGGGGCTCAGTAGTGGGTCACAGACTGAAAACTGTGTTTGTGTGTTTGCTATTTGGCACATGGGATCCCAGTGTGTGAGGAGGGTTAGTAAGAATCTGTGAAGCTTTGACCCGAGCATACGCTCATGTGTGTGTGTGTGTGTGTGTGTGCGCGCGCGCGCGCGCATCACGTTATTAATGCACCTTGAGATCCCCAGGTAAAAAGCTTCTGTCAAGTCACAACCCAGAGGAACGATAACAAACATCGCTTTTGGGGAAAGGCTTTGGCTCTCCAAATGCTGCTGGCCAAGGCCTTGTCATCTTCCCACCCCCTCATTAGCTAATATTGTTGGCTAGCTCCTTATATTTAAAAACCAGAAACAAGAGGGATCTAGAAACTTCTGGGGGTAGGGGTTAGAAAGCAGGTATTTACGTCTAGCTTTAATGATCACTTACTAATAACTCACCTCGGGTTTGGGAAGTGACTAGATAGGGTCATTGTCCTTGAGAGCCTATGACCTGGCCACTATTGATATCATCTTTGGCTCTGGACACAAGTACGAGTCATATTTTGGTGCAGTCTCTGATCTGCACGTGATCACAGCATCCTTTGCTGGTTCCTCTGGATTCAGAGATGTCATCAGGGGAATTTTCTGTTGACTCGCCCTCATCAGTGAGGACCCTGTAGGTCTGAGACTTTCTTTCCTGTCTTCCAAAGTTAAAGCTTGCCCAGATTTACCAAACTCGGCCCTCTGAATGTAGGTGACAGTTGTGTGACTTTGTCTGTTTGTGGGGCCCCTGGCAGTGGGACTAGGATTTATCTCCGGTGCATGAACTGGCTTTTTGGAGCCCATTCTCTATGGTGAGACACCTTGCTCAGCCTTGATGCAGGGGGGAGGGGCTTGGTCCTGCCTCAACTTGATATGCCAGGCTTTGTTGACTCCCCCATGGGAGGCCTTACCCTCTCTGAGGAGTGGATGGAGGGTGGGGTAGGAGGGAGTGGGGGGGGGCAGAGCGGGAGGAGGGGAGGGAGGGGGAACTGTGGTTGGTAGGTAAAATGAAAAAAAAAATTAAATATAAAAAGGGGGGAACAAAACCAGCTTGCCCAGATTTAACCAGGGCTCAGCTCTTGAGTGGCCCATGTGGGAAGTTCCCGTCTATGTCAGCTGGCTTTCACTTGCCGAGGAAGAATTTAAAGAGCAAGAAGAAACCTCCCTCATGTCCTCGTCTATGCCCACAGTGCACCTTGAAACTTGAATCTAATGTGCTATGTAGACGCCCTCATAGTGGCTCTGACCCCTGATCAAACCTCAATAAGATGGTGAGGAGGCACCAGGGACCCCAGGTAGACTGATGGAGGCATCTCAGCTGTCAATCTCCCATCATGCAGGCACCCACCTGCTGTTGCTCTGTGTCTAATCTCAGCTTTGATCTCAGTTTTCAGGGGGAAGTCCCTGGGACATCTCCATTTCCTCTTCCTCTGGGGCAGGGGCTGAGGGGACAGTCTCCTCTATGACACTCATAATCAGTTATTGATCACAGAAATGCCTTAAAACCATAGCCCTGTTTATATTAGCAAAGACTGAGAAATATTTAAATGCCTAGCTAGCTAGATTGAAAAGCTACAAAGTAAAATAATAAGCAGCCATTTAAAAGGGTGAAGTCAGTGTTTAGACATGATATGGGAAAGTATCATTGTTATAGTGTGAAAATTAAAAGGTCTCGCAACAGTGTACAATAGGATCCCATTTTGCGAAATTCATGAATAAACATACACTGAGCTGTGCCTGTAGTGACTATCTTTTTCTGTAAGAGAAAAGGGTTTACGAAGGACATGGTTAATCTGTGTGGCATAATGCCACATTGAATTTGTAATAAAGTGATAAATGCCTTTCTGATTAAAATACTGTGTACATCTTACATTATACCCAGCTCTGGAGCATGTGTGCCTTATGAGTGAGTAAAGGGGACTATAGCTCATACCTTCAACCCAGAGATGAAGTTAAAAATATTTCTTTCTTTCTCCCTCTCTCCTCTTTCTCCTCCTCTCCCTCCATCTCCCTCTCAACTGAAGCAAACAAAACTCATCTCAAGTGAGAAATTGGAACTTGTTGGAAAGATTCTAAAGGAAGAATTAAGCGCTGGCCTCAGTGAGTATGGAATGAGGTCCACTGACAGTCTCCATGTAGGAACTCACACACCATCATGATGAGTTCATGGTGTCAGAAGCCATGGGACACAGCCTCCACAGGACTCAGGTGCAACAGTCTCCAAGTCACTGCATGCCCGGACAGGAATTAGATCCTTAGGAAAGAGAATCTGCCTGGTTCCCGTAAACATGGGGCAAATCTGTATCATTATAGACTTGTAATACCACCATGCCAAAATAGTACTATATAACTGATGCTAATTAGCTCACAATACTTAAAACTGTGTCATTGGCTTTATTAATACTATGTTTGAACCAATGAAGCTAGTCAGTTGAATTCCCATAGCTCCCTGCTCCTGACCTGGCATGTAGTATGTGCTCAATAAATACTGAGTTGAGTCAGCACCTCACAGCAAGACCTTGAAGTCTTGGAATTGGGGAAGAAGAGTTTGCCATGTGTAGACTACTAATTACTTTTGATTATGGGTAAACTGAGATCTGTATAAAATATGAATCACCATTCTAGTTTCATTTCTGTTGCTGTGATAAAATACCATGACAAAACAAACAAACAAACAAACAAACAAAAAACGTAAGAAGACAAGAGCTTATTTCAGCTTTCAATTCCAGGTTACTGTCCATCATTGTGGGGCTGTCAAGGCAGGAACTTCAACCAGCTAGTTACATCACGTTCACAGTCAAGAGCACAGAGAAGTAAATGCGTACATGTAAGCTTGCTTGCACTTGGCTCCATTTCTCCACTCTTGTATAGTTCTGGACCCCCTGCCTAGGGAATGGTGCTGCCCATAGTGGGCTGGATCCTCCCATGTCAATGAACTTAATTAAGACAGCCTCCCCACAGACCTGTCTGCAGGCCAACCCAATGAAGACAATTCCTCACTGAGACTCTTCTCACAGGTGATTCTAGACTGTGTCTAGTTGAGAGTAAGCCAACCATCACAATCACCCAGAAGTCCTTTGGGGCCTCGGGTCCCTGGTCTAGTGTTTTGCTATTGGAATGACCCAAACGTTTCAGGTCAAAGTCATATGACAGGAAAAGAGGGCCTGGCCAAAGGTGTCACATTCATGAGCTTGAGAATGAAACGTTCCAGCAGAAGCAGTCACTACTGCCCACCTATGAAGCATATGAACTGATTTGCTCATTCTGGTTTGATAAGGCTGGATCAGTTTAGTAGAGAAAAGCCAGCCCTACCCTGAGGTCGCTGTGCAGACACACATGCTGACCGGAGCACTCTGCTCTAGGTCACTGTACTTTTCACAGTAGATGTCATGACTAAAGAAAGCTATTTGCTGTGTGGGATTCACTCTAATCTTTCTTCAGTCAGAAATTCCTGGGCTGGACAGCTTGCCCCAAGCTAGTCCCCTGATTTTGACTTATACTCTTCCTCATGACTCACACTGCATTCAAGTGACTCAGTCTCTTACCTTTGCCACCGAAGTCTGAGGGCTTCCTTAATTCCTCGTCACCTGATTCACCGATTCCCCACCTCTCACTCCCTACGGTGTGGCTTCTGGAAACCATCCTACTTTGCTTTCTCCAGTTCCTTGGTGAGATCTTTGCCACGTGCTCCTAGGCAGGGCTCTCTGCGAGCAGCATGGCCAGCGGAGTGGCAGAGGGACAATCCGAGGGACACTAGAAGGAGTTCCGTTTAACACGACTCAGTAGCCGGGGTTGGGTCCCACTGAGAGTCTGACCCTGAGTGGTTTACTTTCGGCATATTTAAGAACAGCACAATTCGGTGAAAATTTTCCTGGTGATAGAGAACTCAGTCCCATGTGCACAGTAAAGCCCAAGACAGGACTGTATCAAAGCTCTTTATAATGTATATGTGACATCTTCCATAAAGCTGGGTTCTATAGATTGACAAGCTCATGATAAGAGTCAGAGGGAGGATCTGGTATGGTCTCAGCCACATAGAGAGTGCAAAGGTCACTGGGCTATAAACCATGTCAACTCCCAGCCTTCTGGGTGGAAAACAGGTTATTCATCTCTCTCTTTGAAGAGACAATCCTGTGTGTTTAACATTCCCGGTTCCCCTAATGCTTATCTGTGACCACAAGGACCTCCATGCCTTCTGCACTCCTGGACTTCATGGTGGTGGCAGTGTTTCTACCCAGACTCCTCCACCCTCTTGCTGTGCTTGGCATCTCTGGAGTTCGGATTGCCTGTATCCCAGCTATCTTCTGCCAACTCAGCCAAGACAACATCTTCCCTCTGCAGGTCAGCTCTTTGCTGGGTTTGCAGGGGGCTAAGAAAAAGAAGTGGGAATAGAAAGCAGGGAGGGAGGGAGGAATTAATTTGTAAATAGGGTTTTTCTCACTTCTATCAGATGGGTAACAGGAAATGGACTAGCTGAGACAAGTGTGAGAACCGATGTGGTGGCATGATGTCCTCAGAAACATTGGTCCGCTTTTCTTACACAGGATATGCATCTATGCATTCAGTTCTAGATTCAGTTCTAGAACCTGACTCTTTGAAGAAATCTCAGCATTTCAGTCCAGGTCCGAGAGCTACACGTCCAACCCTTAGTCTATTAAAAAAGCTACTGTGTTCAACATTATCTTTTTTTTTTTTTTAATTTGAGATGGACTTATATAGTCCAGGGTATCCTAGAACTTGCTATGTAACCAAGGATGACCTTGAACTTTTGATCCTTTGGTTTCCCGCTCAGGTTACAGGTGTGTGCCACCATGCCTCATTGTATGTGTTGCTGGGCTTTGAACATTCTAGACAAGCACTCTACCAACTGAGCCACACCCCCGGCCCCTGTTTAACATTGTCTTAAAGTGGAAAGTAAAACTGTTTTCTTCAGGGACAGGAGTCAAACTTCTGCCTTGTGAGTCCTCACTGATCTTCTAAGTCACATGTGCAAGGGCAAGAAAGGCTGGATTGTGAGCAGACACTCACTTTTTTTTTAGATGGGGGAGGGAGGGTCTCAATATGCAGCCCTGGCTGACCTGGAACTCACAAAGATCTGCCTGCTTCTATCTCCCAAATGCTGGGATTAGAAGTCTGTGCCACCACACCTGGCCTACTGTTTGCTTTTAGAAGGCGTCTGCTGACCAAGCACAAACTTTCTTCTGATTTTATCCATGATCATTGGACATATTAGTGAAATCGACACTCTAAATCTGTTTACAGTTGCTTTTTTTCCCCCCCTCTGTGGTTAATGCTGAGTCTGAGTGTTTTCGAAAAGCAATGGACTGTCATCAATTACTACATGATGATCGCGGTCCCAAGGAGAACTTACTGTGAGACAGGCACGGGGGTGTGCTAATTAGCAGCCCCAGTGAGCCTGAAAACAAGGTTCTGATTTGTACTGATGCATAAATACTCTCACCACCGTCAGGCTACAGAAGAGCTGAGAATCAAAACTAAAGGAGAAAGAGAGAGTGATGCCCACGCCCTTCCCCCACACCAGTCCCAGCGCCCCGTAGACAGTTCACAGATGTCTCTTCCGGTTCTCATTGTGTGCCCACATGGTACTGATGACATTTCTTGGGGAACAAACATCTGTTCACTGGAGATTGGGCACCAGCTGTGACCTCACTGGAGTTACAGCAGTGTGGGGAGCGTAGCACCCCACAGCCCTGGACCACCAGAGTTCTCTGAACAGTTTGCAGGCAGCTCCACCAAAGAGTCGCCTCTAGCCCAGCAACTGTTTAGCACTTACAGGCCTCGAGGAGGGGCCTTGTGAGTTTATAACTTGGGAGAGTCTTGTAACTTTCTTGTGAGCCTCTCTGCCTTCCCTGTACAGAGAAGGTTTCCGATTCAGAAGAAATATCTGCATCACCCATTGGTACCATTCCAGGCTACAGATAAAAACACGGAAGTTCTGAGAGACTGCATTTTCCAAAGGCCTCACAAGCCTACAAGAGGAATGTCAGAGTTTGGAATTTAAGGCCCTGCATCTCAAATATATATTCACCAGTGGGTGCAAAAAAAAAATCTACAAACCTATGCATTTCTTTTCTTTATTTGGAAGCACGAAGAAGGGCCCTGAACCTATAACTTCTCATTTCTTGCATTCAAAACATTCACACACACCAATTCTGCCTTTCTATAGACTGGTGGGAGTCTAACATAGTGAGACTCTCTCAAAAAACAAAACAAAACAAAAACCAAAAGCCAAAACCAAAACGACAATGACAAAGCCATTCTCTGAACTATTGTCATGTCAGACCCTCATGAATGCAGAAAATGTCTCTGTTGTTATATAAAGTTTTAGTTCCTCATTCATAGCGTGAAGAGGGAACTGCTATGTCTGATGGTTGTGTCTTTCTACAAAAGCCAAATATGTACAAACAGCCTGAAACAGACACATGTGTTTGGAAGATGAATTCACAAAAGGACAAAGAGTTAAGTGGCCTTCCTCCAGCCTGTGCCTCCAGATGGTGCTGAGCACAGGGCACAGCCTGCTCCATGGCACATCTTGCATGTGCCTGCCTGCCTTGCAGTTCAGAGGGCATCTGAACAAGCCTGGTATGCTCTGGAAAGCACGGCCACAGCAGAGTAATTCCTAAGAAGTTAACATCCAAAAGGGAAGTCGGAGCTACCTCCTCTCGGCTGGACTTCTGCCTCCCATCTCCAGTGTTTTCTCTTGGTAATTCTCTAAGCCAGTGGCAAAGGGCATGTTGAGGTGTTAGAGATGAGTGAGAGTTTGGGGACATACCTGTGATTCTCTAAGGTCCAGCTTTCCTCAGCTGCTTTTCTGGACTGTAACCAGAGCTGGTACTCACAATTGTTCATCCATTTCCACCCTGTTGCCCCGGTCTTTAGCACTTGCTTCTGATGAGCAGTTCCCATGACAACCGAACAGCATCTCCAGCCTGCCACCTCCTAACTGCTGAGATGAAAAGGGGAAAGGAGATATAAGGTAAGAGATGCTCATCTCAACACACGAGTTTAAAAGGAATTGCAAGTTAAACACTAATAATTATAATAACAACATCCGAAGTGAATGAGCAACATTCACCTCATCCCTGATGGTAAACAGTATTCTCTTCTTTGGCATCTATCTGAGAACTTCTTTTGGTTAATTGATTCAAACTTCTAGAAGCCAGTAGTCTAAAATCATTTCTCAGCCTAGAAGTTAGGGTTATACAAAAGACCATGGGCCCTTCTGATGGAAAGAACAGAGAATAAAAAAACTGTAGATTCTCTAACAGAACAAATTTCGTTCCATTAGTTACCTAGCCTCCCAAGTTTTTCTTCTTTCCTGACATCTGTACATGTTAAGATGACATTGAATGATGTCTGACAGCAAGATGAGCAAGGTAACCAATTATTATTGCTTTTCTGAACATACCTAATTACTGAACGATTATAACTTAGTCTTCCAGAAGCCCTAAGTCCAGACACCATGAACTCATCACTGTCTGATTTCTAGTCCTTCATTCAACCAATATTTGTTCGTGCTTGATGTGCCAGCGATGTAAAAAGGAGTAAGACAAAATCTTGGAGAGATTATGGAAATATTTAACCTGCCTTTGGTTGCTTAGGGAACTAATACAATCTCTACTAAACCAAGTACAAAAGTAGTTAGGCTTGCCAAAACTGACCAAGGCTGAGTGTCTAGCTGAAAATTAGGGCATGACAGAATAGATTCAGAAAAGTACACTGTCCTGACCAAAGAAGTCTGAGAAAAGTGAGGCAAGGATATCCCACATGGTTTGAGGATCCCATAGTTAAACAATGGTGTGAATGAGCTTGGCTCCTGTAGGTGAGGCTCTCTGCCCTTCCTGCTCCTGACTCTGAGTGGCCTTGACTACACAGATTACCACTCCAGCAAGGACACCCCAGACTACATTGATCCTCCACAGGGATTAGGATTAAGCATCTTAGTTTTATTTCCTGTTGTGATTTAAAACTCTGACAAAAGCAATTTAAGAGAGAAAGTGTTTATTTGGCTCACAATTCCACTTTACAATCCATCACTTAGAGGAAATCAAGGTTGCAGGAATGAAAGCAGCTGGTCACATCACATCTACAGTCAAGAGCAGAGAGCCAGGAAGCAATGTGTGTATCCTGGTGCCAGCTCACTTTCTCCACTCTGACATAGTTCACAATCCCCTGCCTAGGGAATGGTGCCACCCTCAGTGGGCAGGTCTTCCCATTTCCATAATCAAAATAATCCCTCACAGAAAAACTTAATCCAGATAATTCCTCACTGAGATCCCCTTCTCAGGGGATTCTAAATTGTGTCAAGTTCACAACTAAAGCTAAGGAACACTGACAGAGAATCACTGAAATCCTCTTCTTCAGTTGTTATTGAAACAGGGTCTTGTGTACCCCAGACTGGTCTCAAAGTTGCTGCATTGCTGAGAATAATCTCAAATGTCTAGTTTCCCTGCATTTACTTCCAAAATGCTTGAATTATAGGGATGTATCAATATATTAGGTGCTGGGTATCAAACATAGGGCTTTAGAAATGCTAAGAACTAAGGTACGTCCCCAGGCCCTCATATATATATATATATACACATGTATTCTTTGCAGTTATATTTTGAAAGTATTAAGAGGAGAGGGAAAAAATGAGTTGCTATTGTCTCTCCTGTCTCCGACAAAGTCACTTCTGCTACTGCTTTTATTTCTGCATGTGGATTCCAGGCACCATCTGAGGCCTTTTCTTTCCAACTTTTGGTATTTCTTAGACTCTGATTGTTCCTTGGATGGTATTTTCTTCTGTATGACCTATTTTCCCATCGGTGTGCATTTCTGGTCATTTAAAACAGCAACAACACAAACAACTGGACAATTGAGATACTAGGTGCACCAAATCTAAATCCTAATCCTCCCAAGGGTTGTGATTTTTACCGTTTTTGTTTATGTATTTGTTTGTTTGTTTGTTTGTTTGGACTAATAAAGTCTATTTAGTGTGTGCCCCTGAATTCTCTACAATAATAACCGGAAACCTTTCTATCGTTATTTTTGTTCACAAAGCAGGCTTCCTTCAGGTTACTCCTGAACCTCCATAGCTGGGTGGTTAACAGCAAGCAGAGGTCACCTTCAACATTGTGAGCTATCAGGAGCTCCTGTGGCGAGAGATCTACGAGTGAGTTAGTGTGCACATTCAAGAGATCTACATGTGAGTTAGTGTGCACATTCAAGAGATCTACACGTGAGTTAGTGTGCACATTCAAGAGATCTACACGTGAGTTAGTGTGCACATTCAAGAGATCTACGCGTGAGTTAGTGTGCACATTCAAAGCTCAGTGTGTTTTATAGATAGATTTCTGCCCTTTAGCCAAGGTTAGACTCAAGCATGCGATCTCCCTGCTTCATTCTCCCAGTTGCTAGGGATTATAGGCATTTACTACCAAGCTTAGCTCCAGGCAGTTTTCAAATCTTCGTAATTATTTTTTAAGTGTATTCAGTATACAAAATAACGGTTTCACGACCATTTTTTTTTTTTACATCTCCTGCATGATATAACAATGTACTTCAGGCAATTTCACTTCTATTACTGTCTCTTGTTCCCAACCAGCCGGTCCCCTTTCTCTTCTCAGCCCCTCTTCATGTTGTCATCACGTTTTTGGATGTAATTGGCCCCCACACAATATCTTAGGGAGTGGCATTATTAGGAGGTGTGGCTTTGTTGGAGTGGGTATGGCCTTGTAAGAGGAAGTGTGTCACTGTGGGGGCGGGCTTTGAGGTTTCCTATGTTCAGGATACCGCCCAGTGTCTCAGTGAACTTTGTCTTTCTTGCCTTTCTTGCCTGCAAGATGTAGGATTCTCAGCCACTCTCAGCACCACGTCTGCCTGCACACTGCCGTGCTCCCCGCCATGATGGCAGTGGCCTGAACTTCTGAAACTGTGAGTGAGCCACCCCAATCAAATGTTTTCCTTATAAGAGTTGCTGTGGTCACGGTGTCTCTTCAAAGCAATAGAAACCCTAACTAAGACACGTCTTATTGTTTTTCGAGTCTAGATCCTACATATAAAAGAAGACATGTAATATATATCCAGATAACTTTAAATGTTTACCTTGGCTTGCATTTTCTGTTTGCACAGAGCCTGTGGTCAGTCCGATCCGGGGCTTTGCCCGCTGCTCCATCTCCCCAGTCCCCACTGTCCACCGATAACCAACTTGGAAACTCACCTATGAAGCATCCTTCAGTTGCACCCAGCAGAGTGTGGTCTCATTCTGTGATGCCCAGTGGACAGCCACACACACATATAGAAACACTGCTGATTTTCAAAGCCTGGCTCAGCTGGCCTGAAACAAGAGCAGTTATTGATAGATACAGACTTTATCTTGGTTCTTTCTCATTAAGTATCTACAGACACCATCAGTCATGTTATTACATGCTAAACAGTCCAGGCAAGGCAATTTTCTAGGAACCATGCTAGTTATAAAGTCCTTTAAGATGTTATCTACAGAACGGAGGAAATGTTTGTTGATAACTGATAGTTTGCAGCTGGTAGGCAAAAATTCCATGATCACATCTATAGATGTGTACAGGATTACCAAAGAGGTGAGTGTGGATTGGGGAACCTTCTGGGGTTTTGCTTGCTTTGTTTGCTAGACTGATGTTTCTCACATCACTGGCAAATTAATACAAATGAGATATTGGGTTGGTAAAGCCAGAGCGCCTGGCAAATGGTTTCCCATGTCGTTGAACAGAAACATCTGCCAAGACTCCTCAAAGGTGCCATTGCACGCAGTATTTGCTGCTGAGTACTGGGTTTAAGTGGGGATTTCCTCTGAGGGCGGTCCCAAGAGTCCTGTTCAAGGGCTTCGGGTGTGGTGAGGGGCAGGAAGGAGCCACTCCAGACTTTGCAGGAGCTGTGTGCTTTCCTGAACTGGCTCGTGTTGGCAGCACCGGTGCCCTGCTACCATTCTTGCATCTGAACCTCTGCTTTTCTTTACCCAGCCCCACCACTCCCATCAGTGACCAGGCCTGTGGCAGATAGAATCATCTTTGCCCAGAAAGCTGAAAGGTCAAAGAAGAGGGGAGGAAAAGGGATGCACCCCTCCCCCACCCACTCCTGCCTTCTCCCCACCCCGAGTCACTCCTCCAAGCCCAGGTGACAGCTTGTCAGTGACAGCTGCAGTCTTGCATTTCATGATCGATAGAAACTTAGCTTTACAGCTTGGAAGGCTGGGAAGTTCAAGATCAAGGTTTTTGCCGCTGACATTTGGCAGGGGGCTGCTTGATGAGGGGGGCCCTAGGCGCAGAAGGTGCAAACTCCTGTGCCCTCATACATCAAGAGGCAGGTGGTTAAAGGGACAAGTACTACATGCTATCATGACAGAAGGGCTGAAGGGAATAAATTTACTCCAGCCCTAGACAAGTGTCCTAACCCCACTCATGGGGACAAGGCCCACGTGCCTTAGTCACTCTCAAGTCTTGACATCTTGATGTTATCACGGTGTGTTTGTGTTTCCATAGTGGAATTTGAGGTGACATATTCAGACCTTAGCAAGTATAGGTTGTGGCTGGTGATCTGCTAGGGATTGAGAGTCTGTGTCATTCTCCAAAGAGATATATTGAAGCCTTGGTCTCTAATGTGTCTGTAGGCACAGTCTTTAGGAGGTACTTAGCTTTAGATGAGAGGGTAAGGGTAGAGGCTCCTCAATGAGATCAACACCTCTACAGAAAGAGGAAGGGACAGGACCTCTCTCCTCTCTCCTCCCCTTACCCTACCTGCCTCTACAGCCCATCCCTATTCTGTCCCCACTCCTTTGTATCAGGAAGAGCTCATGTGAGGATGTACCCAGGAAAAGAGCCCTCCCTAAGAGCCCATACACGCTAGCACCCCAATCTCAACTTCTAACCTCCAGAATTAGGAGAAACAAACCTTGTTTGAACCATCCAGTCCATGATGCGTGTCTAGAGCAGCCCAAACTAACAAAGACACAGTCAATTTTGAGATTCAGAAAATAGTCTAAGAGATGTGGTTTGATTGACAAATGGTTAGTGGTGTTTTGTTTTGTTTTGTTTTGTTTTTTGAGATAGAATTTCTCTTTGTAGCTCTTCTAATCCTGGAACTTGCTGTATAGACCAGGCTGGCCTTGAACTCAGAGATCCACCTGCCTCTGCCTCCTAAGAGCTGGGATTAAAGGGGTTTGCCACCACCACCCAGCCAAACAAATGGTTATAGTTGTATAAACCTTGATCATCTATGGAACACAGAGGAGACTTTTAGAAATTAGGGTCAGTAGTCTAGATGACACCAAAGGAAGAAGGGATTGGAAAGACTGGGAGAACAGGAGTGAATTCCATAGATCCTGGCCAGGAAAGCAAAGCCGAATTGGGAATTTTGGTCCAGAACACTGCAAAACGTTGGTCCGGCACTGTTCATTCACAGAGTTCCCCTCACATCTCTGCCTTTCATATTTCCTTCCTGTCTCAATCTCAGATGGACAGTCAGTCCAACAGCGAAAGCAGCCCTAACCTCCAACGGTCTCTCCGAGAATAACAAAACTCTGTTTGGGCTGGAAGAGTTCCTCCTCTCTCAGCCATCCCCAAACACATCAGCTCCTCCTGTTGACCCTGGAATCAGCAGCCAGCCCCACTGGCTCTCCTCACATCACCCTGACGTATGACTTCATGACAGGGAAAACATTGCTTTTGGCGCACCTCGGTCCCCCACTTGCAGGGCTCAGTCAAGATCTTTCTTCCTTCCCACTTCCAGTACACTTTTGCTCTATTTAAACGAAGAGCAGGCTGCCAGGTGGTGACGAACGCTGGAGGCACTTCCTTGAGTTTTCTTTGAAAATGTGTCTCTGGTAGGGAGCCAAGCCCATTTCATTGGGGATGGCAGGGATGCAGATGGGACTTGGAAATAAACGATTGCCCTGGGCCAACTCCACAGACAAATGATGAGCTAATCTCTGCTCAGTAAGAGGGGTATGTATTTGCCGGTCAGAATCTGCCAAAAAGTTCGAGTTCACTGGCTTCAAGCTGTAGCTCCCCTTATGTCGATCTGGCTCTGTTTAATGTTTAAATAGCCCATTTCTTTGAGCCTTAGGCTGAACAGTGTGGGGCCAGAGATTCTTAGAGGAGACGGTAATCAAGCTGATGAAGGACGGGATGAGGGTCAGCTACATGTGGGGATAGAGCACTGTTTTGTGTAGTGTTGATAAGGGCATGTGTGTTTGATGGTTTGTTCTCCCCATATAGCTCTTCTTTGGAGATCAGTAGACCCATGCTTTAGCCTTAGATTTTTTTCCACTTTGAATGTTTCACGTTCTTCTTTCCCTGCTGCGTCTCTTTTTGTGGTCTTAAAGGAAGGAGGTAAATTGATATTGCCAGCGAAGCACAACACAATAAGAAAGCATGCAAAACCACTGTAGTGACTTCTAGACCACGTGTGAGTGCTTTGGGGTGGTTACCCAGCATGTTGAAATAATGTGTACCCCTGATTATTCCCATACCAAATAAACCAGGCCTCCAAAGCAAAGTTCCAGCCAGCTCCATGTTAGTCTAAGAGAGACAAAATTGTATTTCTCAATGTGCACGATGCTTTAAGGCAGTGGTTCTCAACCTTTCTAACACTGTGGCCCTTTAATCCAGTTCCTCATGTTGCGGTGACCCCCAATCATAAAATTATTTTTATTGCTACTTCATAACTGTAATTTTGCTACTGTTATGAATTGTAATGTAAATATCTGTGTTTCCCAATAGTCCTAGGCAATCGCCAAAGAACCACTGCTTTAAGACAACTTTATTGATATATAGTTCATGCAACATATGGTTTGCTCATTTAGGTGAATAATTCAAATATTTTATTAAATTTACCAATATATGTAATTGTCTTCACACTCTATTTTAGAAGATTTTCTTACTATCTGGAGGAAATGCTGTACCTTTTAGCTATCATTTCCTTAGTTCCCAACTCTAAATAACCATCAAATAGCCCCTCATTCTCAGCCTCTAACAGCCTTCCATTTCTCATCCCTTAATAAGAAAGAGCCTGTTTTCTGTTCTATGAGTGTTCTTGTGGACTTTTTGTGTGTGCTGACTCATATGATATCTGGTCTTTCATGACTAGTATTTTCCACCTCACATGCCTTCAAGGTTCATCTGTATGGTTATAATATGTATTAGTACTTAGTCCTTTCGTGTAGGGAGCTGCGTGTAGCCACGCCTTACAGGTGGCGCTGGTTACCACCTTCCGCCATCCCAACGGCAAGTGCTCCTCGTGTTAAACAGCTCCAGGTGAGGCTGTAGTGGAATGTGTGGCTTGCTTACGCATGCTTGAGCCTATTGGGCAATGCCCACGTGGCGACCTGGGGTTGGCTGCCCAGAGCCTATATAAGGCCGGGAGAGGCTTTGCCCGGGGATTCCTTCAGAAGGAGGGGATCTTTTAGAAGTCAGAATACAGTTTAAAGGCCTGATTAAATTGCAAGGAGAAGAGCTCGGTGTCGTGTCTTCCTTGCTGGATGAGGTTGGGCGCGACACTTTCGTGGCTGAATAATAGTTCATTGAAAAGACATACCACAATTTGTATGTGTATAGTTGATGTTTATGTATGTTTGGGCTCTTTCCACTTTTGAGTTACTATGAATAATTCTGCTATGAACATTTTCATACAAGTTTTTGTGGGCACAAGTGCTTGTTGTCACAGCCTGCTGTCAACTGCAATAGAACGTTGATTCATATATCATTCATTAATTTTTTGTGTGTCAGATGTAAGTTGGTATTATTGGTGCCTTTCTTGGTCCATACTAATATAAATAAGTTATTGAACAAACAAATAAGGGTGTATAGGTGATAAATAAGTCAATTTGAAGATATTTTTTAAAAAAATAGATACCCTATTCTCAAGGAGATGGTACAAATAATGACTTTTGTCCCAAGAATGCAGTATAGAAAAGGGAAAGAGAAACATCGTTTTTGGTGTAATAATCTGGTAAGCACCTGGCTGGTAAGAAACCTAACATCCATTATGATAATCACACCTATGAAGTGACAGAGCATCATATGTACATGACCCATAACATAACCACAAGACCAACACCAGACATTCTGGCTAAGGGACACTCCACAAAACACTTGACTATAATTCTCAAAACCTTTGAGATAAAAAACAAGGACCTGTGGCTCCCAAGCCTGGTGTAACGTGGTATTTTAGGTGGCATCTTATCGTAGGAAACTGACATTTGAGAAAAAATAAAACACCAACTTGTGTTGACAAGAGTGTAGGCTCTTGAGTCACTGATTGTCATAGAGACTAGGTGTGTAAGGACAGACCTGTGTTTTTCAATGACTCTAAAAATTAGATGAAGATTTCATCTTACACATGCAAATGCCTCACTTCCCTAACTCTTTCTCTCCTTGTCAGATACATCTTCTCTTCAGCCAGAGCTTCAGTGAGTACAGCCTGTGACACCATCCCCAAAGGACTGGAATCAACTCTGTGGAGAAAGAGAAGGCAGAGAGTGGAGGGCCAGGCTCAGGGAGCCTCTCTCCAGGCCCTAATCCCTACGGTGTGATGCATCTAGCTGGACCTCTATTTTCTCACAGGACAGAGAATGAGGGGGTTGGGGGTGAATACACAGTAAGAATTCACTTTGTCAGAAGCCCACACTATCCCTTGACCAGGCAACAACTCAGAAGATGTAACCCATGTCTGGCACTGGGCTTTTATATCTGAGAGTCTATGGTGTCAGGGGGGAGCGGTCATTATTCCCTCATCATAGGTAACTCCATTTAAACACCTTTTATATGTGTGTATGGATATTTGAAGAAGTTTCTAGGCGTACATAGAGAATCTTCAAAGACAGTTCATGCTAGTTATTCTCCCTGTGCTTACTTTAATACCCTGCCTTTCCGCCCACCCCTCCCCGTTTAACCCTTCCTATTCCATTATCCCTGTAGTAGGACAGGCCCATAGGGTCGAGGAAATTGGATCAAACCAGTTGCCAAGGCATGCACATAATGTACTTCCTTATGAGCCAACCTGGAGTCTGCCTGAGGGCCTAGCAACAGGCGCTGTCAGAGTTCCTGATCATGCCCAGCCAATGAGGGATGACCACACAATGCCACCAGATTGAGACATAGCCTGGGTGCTGGGAGGAGAATGTATAAGGTCTTCCCCATTACTGAATAGACGAGTCTATTGTTTGCCTTCACCTGACTCCCGGTGTCTGTGTTGCTGACTCTGCACCTTCTCCGCGCCCG
>CABHPP010094428.1:50082-69884 GCA_902168425.1 Peromyscus attwateri
CCCCCCCCCCCCCCCCCCCCCCGAAGCCGTTAGGATTCAGCAACATCTCCCCCTTTCTGCTTTCATACCGCCACACCCTATCCCCCCTTCTCTCAAAGTTTTCCCACCCTATGGCCCATTACTAGTCTCCTGCCCTCCAGGGGCACTCCCATCTAAACACACACATTTAAAGATTCAAACATATCATCCACCCATGACAAAGATCAACATCATGCTAAAAGAATAGAAACTCAAAGCACTAAAATCCAGGAACAAGACAAGGATGTCCCTTCTCTTCCCTCCTGGTTCAACACAGTGCTTGAAGTCTTAGCTAAGCAATTAGACAAAAGAAGGAGATAAAGGGGATACAAATAGGAAAGGAAGAAGTCAAAGTACCCTTATTTACAGATGATATGATTTTATATATGAAAGACCCTAAAGACTATTCAGGCAGGAAGAAGTTTTCCTATAAGGATGTTCCAACTGGATACAAACATGACTGCAAAGACCAGGCCAGCACCAACACTTTCTAAGAAGAGACACATAAAGACAGCTCTCCAGGGACTTAAGACCATCCAGTAGTTGTAAAGCCTTGTACAATTTACTTGAATTTCCCCATCTCCTAATTGACAAATACTACATTATCTTCAAGTCACACCGTGATGAGCTGAGCTGAGATTCAAACCCAGGCAAGCAGTGCCAGCCTCAGAGACCACTATTGCAGACACCATGCCATACTAAACAATGTGTTCTAAAGGATTCGAATATCAAACTTTACAGCCAGGCAAGACTTCAGAAGATGCAAGGTCAGCAATGCAGAATATTTAGATACTTCCCGTGGGTGCCACAAGGCTTGGGCACAGGAAAAGTGCAAAACAAAGATGGGTATACAGGATAGTTCCCAAGCCTGGCCATCATCACCACTGTGAGAAACCATCTGGGGGCTACCTTCAGCCATTGTCTCTCTGACCAGCCTGTCAACTGTTGTGGCTTCCATCGAAAAACAAGCTCTAAATAATAATAATAATAATAATAATAATAATAATAATAATGATAATGATAATGATAATGATAATGATAATGATAATGATAATAAGTGCTCTGAGCTGTATCAGGTGAGGAAGGAAGAGATAAGAACACCAGCAAAGATCTAGGAGCTGGAACAGAAGTTCACCTACAAGGCCACACTTTCCAGTTTGGTTTTATTTCCTCCTGGTCATTAAACCATAGGACTTTAGAATGGGATGAACTACTGAGACTTCTGAGTGACCTTTCCTCCCTACTCTGCAGCTGGGCTGGCACATTGTCCCCTGTACATGGTGGTGGCAGCCAGCACATTGTCCCCTGTACATGGTGGGGGCAGACAGCACATCATCCTCTGTACATGGCAGAGGCAGGGACATGGCACGCAAAGACTTACTGGCTTTTGGGTCAAACTGACTTGGAATGAAATTCCTTTCTTCCTTGCTCGGAATTCCATGATATTGGGCAGTCAGGATAATACCAGCTACCTTGGTATGTGTGTGTGTGTGTGTGTGTGTGTGTGTGTGTGTGTGTGTGTGTGTTTGTGTGTGTGTGTTTGTGTGTATGTGTGTGAAGAATAAATAATTCTTCACCAAAATATTCACCAAAAATAACTGTAAACTTATGAACATAATATTGGGCACACTGGTATTTGATAATAATAATTATTTTCTTGGCCGTCAGGCTGGTTTTTCTTTGTGTACTTTGTGTTGTCAATGTCCCTCTGAAAGGAGTAAGGCTTAAAACTAAATAATGTTTTGATATTGTCTCAACTCTGAATAGAAACACACACACACACACACACACACACACACACACACACACACACCAGGCATATCTCATCAAATCACAAAAGTAGCTTTTGAAGAGGCATGATATACTGAATAAAGCTAAGATTCAGAATAAGTCAGCCTTTTGCTTAAGTTCACGCGTGGTCACGATGTGGGTCCCAGGGCCAGCGGCTGTGGGCCAGAGCTGTGGTAGTGAGATCCTTTCTGGAGCAGTCCTGAGAGGTGAAGGTGGGGCAAGCTGATGGAAAGTCTAGAAGGCAAACCCGGCCAAAGAGTTTCGGAGAGTTACATTTCAAACCCAAGAGCCACGTGTAAGACTCTGTCCCAGACTGTACTGGCCACTTTGGGACTTAAAACAGACGAGCAGGGTGCTGATCTTGTGGACTGGAGGGAGACAGAAGTTCTGGGCTGAATGCTTCTAGAATGTGCTTCTACAGGCTGGTGGGTGTGCGAGTGAGTGGGTGTGAATTAAGGACCCTGCACTGACGCGGACATTAACAGTGGCTCCCACAAGCTAGCTCCCCTTTCCCATTCTCCAGGGCCTGTGTGAAGTTAGATTTAAAACTGCTGAGACCCAAGAAAGATCCAGCTGCTGTGTGGGAGAAAGTCTAACACCCTGAGCACTCCCAGAGCTCCTTATGTGGATGGCTACAAAGCTTCCGAGGCTCCAGGCAGAGATGGCCAGCCATGTGCTGACTGACTCCTGCAGAGTCCATCTCTGTTCTCATCCTCTTCCAGGGCAGAGCTGTGTCAAGGGAGGACAGAATTCCCCCGCTGCCCTCGGAGGTCACGCCTCTAATCATGCAGGTCTAGAGACTAGGCATCGAGGACACCTAAGCTCAGTCTTGGAGGCCTTTTCTCTGTGTTCGTTTCTTCTCCTTTGAGGCCATGCCCCTCACTGATTATTGGCACAGACACTCCACCGCACTCCCCTCCCCCTCAGTACCGGGGAAGGTAAAAAGCCAGGTCTAGGACTTGGAACAAAAGAGCGCAGATAGTTCATTCCGGTGAATGGTTAATTCAGATCCATTTAACTAGAATTCCGTCAGTAAACCCAGGCTCCTTACTGGAAACGGTGTTTGTTTTACTATTCAACCCGAGTTTGCAGGTCAGTTCTACATGATTGTTCTAGTTAGTGCTACCTCTCACCTTGACACAGTCCAGAGTCACTTGAGAATGGAGTCTCAATGGAGAGGTTGCCTAGCTCTGCTCGGTCTGTAGACATAAGTCTGTGGGATTGTCTTGATGGTTGTAGAGGGTCCAGCACACTGTGGGCGGCACAATTCCCGAGTCAGGTGGTCCTGGGCTGTATAAGAAATCTAGCTAAGGGGGCTGGAGAGATGCCTCTGTGATAAGAGCACTTGGTGCTCTTACAGAGGACCCAGATTTAGTGCCAAGCACCCACATGGTGGCTCACAACTGTCTGTAACTCCAGTATCAGGGGATCCAATGACCTCTGGCCCCTGCAGACACCTGCATGCATGTGGTGCATATAAACTCACTCTCTCTCTCTCTCTCATACACACCACACACACCACACACATACACACACACACACACACACACACACACACACACACATCCATTAAAAAAAAACAAAGCTTAGAAAATCATGAACATGAGATGGAGTCAGCAAGCAGCATTCCTTCATGAAATAAATCTGTTTCTCCCCTAAGTTGCTTTTGCCCAGAGTGTTTTTTATCACAGCAACAGAATGGAACTAGAACAGTTATCAAACACGAATCGGTGAGAGGCGTGTTTGCACTTTCCCATCTTGTTTCCATAAGGACACAAATTATGCTTCTCTCTAAAACAAAAGAAACTTGCCATGACTTTATGCACTGACTATGGATGTATACGTAGATATGCACGCATGAATTTCCACACATGCATGCAAACACACATTTCAGATCATTCAAATAAATTCTGTATGAGAACTTAGAGTGGCTTCCATATTGCTTAGACATGATGGTGTCAGGAGGTACTTGCCTTTCATGACAAAGATATAATTATAAGAATTACTGATTATTCATAACTGATAAAAAGACTGGCGGTGATAAGTCTAAGCAGACTTTGAAACAGAGTGATGATCTGCATTTAGCTGATCCTGACTCTTTCCTGTTGTCTGTGGAGACACAATGCACACCCTCTTATACTCAGCCCAGATAGGAACTGACAACACATCACAGGAAAGATTTGGCCAGAGCAACATGAAGAACCAGCTTGTTTACTGGAGTTACTTACAGGAGCAGTGTAGTTGGAACTTTCTTTGGGCTGCCGACCTCCTCCCAAATAAAGACACGGAGACTTAGTGTATTAATTATGAATGCTCGGCCTTAGCTTAGGCTTGTCGCACTAGCTCTTTTAACTTAATTTAACCTGTATCAATTCATCTATGTTTTGCATTGGGGCTTTTTACCTTTCTTTAATTCTGTATGTCCTACTTTCCTGCTTCATGTCTGGCTGGCCCCTGACATCTTTTTTCTTTCTTCCTTTTTGAGCCTAAGTTCCTCCTCCTACTTACTGTCCCTGCCTGGAAGTCCTGTCTATATCTCTTCCCTCACTATTGGCTGTTCAGCTTTTTATTAGACCAATCAGGTACCATAGGCAAGGTAAAATAGCAACACATCTTTACATAGTTAAACAAATGCAACACATATTTGCATAGTTAAACAAATATTCTGCAACAGAGCAGGGGCCACTCAAAGGCAGTTATGTCACTGACAAGCTCACTCCAGCCTACGTGACACTCCATGAAAGCTGAGTCCCTGAGCTCTCTGTATGACTTGTAGGAGTCTATGAGCCAAATAATCTCCTCCAGGCATCCTGACCTCCTTGCTTCCTCTCAGCAATTGTTAACTGTGTTCATACTTTGAGGAGGGGCTCTGTGTATCCTGTAAGTTTCTGGAACTTCCTGAGACTGCTGAGTTGTTTACTTCTGAGTATCATGAGCCTCCTCTCTCCTTCACGGAGGGAAGGCTGCAGCCTGAGAGAAACTGCTGCTCACCACCAATGGATCAATGGGAATTTTTCTAAACACAAACTGGATTTATTTACATATTGAGTAAAAGAAAAAAAACCTACAGGAGAATAGCATAGGCTTGGTGACCCCACGGTAAGAATTAAAGTAAATAAATAAACATATATAGTTTTATATTATTAGATAAATATATGAACTCATACACATGTATATGAGTTTGTATTTTAAATAATCATCTATTTTAGATCTGTCTTTAATATTGAAGAGAGGAACAGGAAGGATGAACTAAGTATGCTTTCTGGTGTTCTTCCACCGCATCGACTCCAAAGCCCTGGGTTCTGTAGTCATGAGATAACTCTGAACAGTGGAGGGAGGCAGGCTGGATGAGGAGGTCAGGACCGGAGGAACAACACAGTCACAACTCCTTGTATTTAAATTTTGTCTTGTAGATCTCAGACTTAGAACTGAATCAGGTATAAACAAAAATGAATAAATAGGTAAATAAGGCCCCAACAAAGGCCTAATACCTTCCTGAAGGACCAGGGAGGTTGGCTTAGTAAGACTTTCAAACAGGAAATACTCATTCCAGCTAAGGCTACAGAAAACCTGGGATCTACCCACCTCCACCCAGTAGAAGGCTACATTCTCACTGGACAGGCTATACTGAGGTACTGTGCCTCCAATCCCTAAAGTAGAGGGGTTACTGGAACTTCTTCCTGGGTGGTGCTGAGGCACCCTCTGATCCCAGGGTGGCACCGGAAGAAGCTTGGTGGGGACAGTGGACTTTTGTTCCTGCCAAATGAAGGCAACATAGGAAGCAGTCAGGAAGCACTCCAGGCCTTCTAGCAGAGGTACCAAGGGAACCCTGGGAGGCCTGGGACTCCAGTCCCTACCAGGAAGTAGATAGGAATACCACCAGCTTGGCCAAAGGTAGAGCCTGGACTCTACCCCCATTTGAAAGCAACAGGGTGATTTTCCCAAGTCCCCTTTAAAGTGGGGTCAGAAGAGGTCATGGGAGAGCAAGATCAGGCTTTCATCCTGACACCTGAAATGTCCAATTTTGATAAAAGAGAAAAAAAAAAAAACCTCACTGTACCAAGAGCTAAGAGGTTCTCCACTGGAAAAAGGCAGTCAATAGATGTGGTGGAAGATGACAGGAACCTTACGATTATCTGACAAAATTCTAAGAGTAGTCACAGGGAAAACTTCATTCCAGTGAGAAATTAAGAACATGCTCGAAACTAAAAAGCACTGAAAAGTTGAGGGGAAACAGATCTTTATTAAGTACAATAAAAAACTATTGTCAATTTCAGCTGAGATGAAAATAAACTCAAGGCTGAACAGACTTGGAAACGGGTCCTTGCTAACAGGCCTGTGGCAAAGAAAGATAGATAGTTATACTCATGAAGCAAGGGTGTTGTAGTGGGTAGCCATTCCAGCTTTGGTCTGGAAGTTCCACCCCTATTGAGGCTTTGGTAACTATCACGCCTACAAGGCGGGGCCAAGGGAGGGCCCCAAAAACCGGAGAGCAGGACGTGCGCTCTTGCTGCTGGGAGCTGGACGCGAGAGGTGGCCAGAGGAGAGTTCTCCAGAGAACATCGTCGGACTACGCTGTGTCTTTCACAGAACCCTCAATCTACCTATCCCTTCATTTGTAAGTTACGCCTTTAAATAAATCTCCTTTTAACTACGTGGAGTGGCCTTAATATGTCCACCAATAATTGGCGTCCAACGTGGGGTACGAACCCACGACCCTGAGATTAAGAGTCTCATGCTCTACCGACTGAGCTAGCCAGGTGTGGAAGTGGTTTCTGCTAAGAAACATGGGCTCCTCACTCTGGCCCATGAGGTAGCTAAAGGCAAAATGAAAACATCTCTGCCTTCGCTGTGTCTGTCCCCTTCATTTTGACTGAGGCGCTGAAGCAAGTCGCTGACCGTAGCCTTGTCCCCTTAGGGCCTGGAAGAGCAAAACCTGGCAAGACAGGGCAATGCCAGAGAAAGGTGGTTATCGACAGGGTGAGGCTGAAACCCAGGGCAGAGGTGAGCCTCTCGTGGCAACCGAGTTGAGCTCAAGTGATGACAGGTGACAGCAATAAGGATTTCTTCTGACCACCTCGTGCAGCCAGAACCGGAACAATGATTAGCCAGACCACAGTGAGACCAGGGCCACTTAACCCATGCACATTGTTGCCCCTTGTCCCCATTCTTCCTCTGTCTAAACCCAAAGCTCAGGTCAGTACCCTGGAGGCTGACCTGGAGTGGGGAGGGGGGGGGTCACTGGACATTTTTATCTGTTCCTCTTCTGGTGTGGTCACACTGGATAAGTCTCCCTTCTTGGCCTTTTAGCATCACTTCTTCCTAGCTTGCTGGGGCATGAACCTAAGAACTCTGGTTACTTCCAGTCTTGGCTTCCGGAAGGCTGACTGGACAAAAAGGACAAGGCTTCATTTTGCAGGAGGCCTAGCACCCAGTCTGAGTGAGGGCTCGGCAAGTCAAGAGTGGGTTGCAGTGTGTAAGTACCAAAGTCTAAGGGAAGCCAAGAGTGTGGGACCATAGAGTTCTGTTTGAGCAAGATGAATGAACACACACACACACACACACACACACACACACACATTCATACATACACACACTCACGGCACAAACAGGATGGGCTAGAACCCCCAGTTAAACAGTCAAGCACCCAGCAGTGATGTAGGTGAGAGGATACTGGGCGTGTCCTCAGGATCCAATCTGAAGGCTTGATGCAGAGAAACAGGTTGAAGAAAGTGGGTTGAAGACAGCAAGAGTTTGGTTTGCTCGAGTTCCCAGTCCACTCTACTGCTCAGAAGCTAGGTTTTATTCTAAAAGGTGCATGGGCAGGACCACGGAGGGTAGATCAGAAAATCTAAAATAAATCCTTACTCTATAGAACTCAAGCCCTGGAGACGTGAAGTGGAGCTATGAGATTTTGAAGCCACTCATAAGTTTCCATATACCAGCTATCCTTTGGACTCCATACTCCTGGTGTTTCAGCCTCCAAGCCCATGCCAGGAAGTCCTGGACATCAAGTTCTGCATTTCCACTTGCACACGCAATTACAGCTTACAGCTTACTGCCCTCTCATCATGGATGGTGTTTTCACCTCCCAGGGAGTGGCACTACCATGTGGTGGGTGGGGACAGGGAAGGGCAGAGGGCTGAAAATGAGTGTGAAAGGCCTGCTGACTCCATGGCATCGATGGCTGTCCAATCATCTCCCCCCACACTGCTGGACCCCTTCTGTTAGCCGTGGACAAGCATGTGGTAAAGTTCTTCTCTTAAACTTGCTTTTCTAGATTTGTGCTCTTGCTATATTCATAGTTGTTCTACACAGAGACCCTAAGCTAACAGACTCCCTCTCTCCACAGCTGGCCACCAGGAATCACAGACAGCCTGACTAAGGCACACGCCATAGAGTGCCTGTCAATCATATGGTATAGAACCTCCCCCTTCCTCAAAAATGTCTAAAAAGGGATGCTTACTCTGCCACGTGGGTGTGGTGATATATTGTGTCCCCTAATATATTGTGCATCCTAATAAACTTACCTGGGGTCAGAGGACAGAACAGCCACTAGATAGAAATAAAGGCCAGAAAATGGTGGCACACGCCTTTAATCCTATCACTTGGGAGGCAGAGATCCACCCGGATCTCTGTGAGTTCAAAGCCACACTGGAAACAACTAGGCATGGTACCACATGCCTTTAATCCTAGGAAGTGATGACAGAAAACAGAAAGGTATATAAGGTGTGAAAACCAGGAACTAGACTGGTTAAGCTTTTAGGCTTTTGAGCAGCACAGTTCAGCTGAGAGACATCCAGTCTGAGGAAACAGGATCAGCTGAGGAATTGGCGAGGTGAGGTGGCTGTGGCTTGTTCTGCTTCTCTGATCTTCCAGCGTTGACCCCAGTACCTGGCTCCAGGCTTGTTTTTATTAATAAGAACTTCAAAGACTTGTGTTACACGTGGACCCGCTTCTACTTAAACCCTGTACTGTGTTGTCTGCCTGTCTGTGGAGTTTTTGTCTCTTCTATTAAATCTCAAACAACCAAATGAGACCCTAGATATCTATATTTTTTAATAAAAAGTAAATTGAGCAAAACAAAGAGAATTGTAAAATATACCAAGTTATACCTTTACATTATAGCATAGGCTGAAACTATTGCAGATGAAACGAAGATTTACACACCGTACTGGCTGGTCTTGTGGGTCAATTTGACACAAGCTAGAGTCATCAGAGAGGAAGGAGCCTCAGTTGAGGAAATGCCTCCATGAGATCTAGCTGTTAGACATTTTCTCAATTAGTGATCAATGGGAGAGGGTCCAGCCGATGGTGGGTGGTGCCATCTCTGGGCTGGTGGTCCTGGGTTCTATAAGAAAGCAGGCTGAGCAAGCCAGGAAAACCAGTAAGCAGCACCCCTCCATGGCCTCTGCATCAGCTCCTGCCTCTGGGTTCCAGCCCTGTTTGAGTTCCTGTCCTGACTTCTTCCAGTGATGGAATATGATCTGGAAGTGTAAGTCAAATAAGACCTCTCCTCCCCAAATTGCTTTTTGGTCATGGTGTTTTGACACAACAATAGAAACCCTAACTAAGACAAACTGATACTATCGTAGTAGGATATTGCTGTGACAGACTTGACCATGTTTTTGGGAGGATTGTGGAAGGACTTTGGAACTTTGGGCTAGAAAAGCCATTGAGTGTTAAGAGCTCTGTGGGATATTTTGTGGGAGCCTGGAAGATAAGAATGTTGAGAGTGCCAGGTGTCGGTGGCACACACCTTTAATCCCAGCACTCAGGAGGCAGAACCAGGCAGATCTGTGAGTTGGAGGCCAGCCTGGTCTACAGAGCGAGCTCCAGGACAGGCACCAAAACTACACGAAGAAATCCTGTTTCAAAACAAACAAACAAACAAACAAACAAAATGTTGAGAGCAGTGTGGAGGAGGGAGGCCTAGCTTGTGAATTTTCAGAGGGAAGTTTAAAGACTCTATCAGGGCTATTTGTTACTTTGAATTAAAATCCTGTGGTTCTGATTAGCTGGGCTGAAGAATCAGCTGTGATTAACAAGCTACCAGAACTACTAAAGTGAAACCTTTACATTACTGAGACAATTGATGCTGGTCAGCTGGAGCTAAGAAATCAGTGGTGATTAAGAAGAGACCAGCACTGTTGAGGTGAAATCTTCTGGGAAGTGTTTCTGGGAGCACAGAGAAGCTGTGTGACCATGGTTGTACCTCCTGTTGGCAGCAGGACTTGGTAATGTGTAAGAGTCACCCAGGTGGTACTATTTTGAAAGCATGAAGGGGTCATGGAGAGCAGCTGAGGCTTGGCATTGTGAGAGGCCAGAAGAGACCATTGGTGAAGATACAGCCTCAGTAGCATTTGAAGGTCCAAGACTGAAGGAGTTATGAAAAGAAGTTGAGACTTGGCACCATGAAGAGAACCTTGAGAGGCTATTGGTCAAAGTGCAGCCTAGTTGTAGCAAGGGACTCCAGCATTTTGGAGATGCCAATGCCATGGGATGACCACCAAGAACAGCAGCAGTGGAGTGGAACCAGCTGGAGCCTAGAAGACAAGCTGTGTGTGCTGCAGAGGGCAGAGTGGAGAAGCAACCCAAGCCCTTTGGAGGAGTCCAGAAGATCGTGAGTAGATCCCAGATAATTGGACACTGAGTTCTTCATATTGTTGGGTTTGGTTCTGCTTGGTTTAGATTGTGTGGGTGTCCTGGTTCTTCCCTCTTGAAGAAGGTATTTAATTTAACTTTGATTTTTAGAGGAGCTCACAGATGAAAGACTTGAACTTTTAAAAGAGACTGGATATTTTAAAGAGACTGAAATTTTAATATGTTTGAATTGGTAAAGACTGTGGGGCTTTTAAAATTATGATTTTAATGTGAGATCTTGGGGATGAATAAGAAAGGAAGGGTTGTGGATTTATAGTGGTGTATTTGTGTGTCAAGTTGACAAGAGGTCACTTGTACTGGCTGGTTTTGTGTGTCAACTTGACACAAACTAGAGTCATCAGAGAGGAAGGAGTCTTAGTTAAGGAAATGCCTCCATGAGATCCAGCTGTAAGGCATTTTCTCAATTAGTGACTGGTGGGGGAGGGCCCAGCCCATGGTGGGTGGGGCCACCCCTGGGCTGGTGGTCCTGGGTTCTATAAGAAAGCAGGCTGAGGAAGCCAGGGAAGCAAGCCAGTAAGCAGCACCTCTCCATAGCCTCTGCATCAGCTCCTGCCTCCAGGATCCTACCCTGTTTGAGTTCCTGTCCTGACTTCTCTCAGAGGTGAACAGCAATGTGGAAGTGTCAGCTGAATAAACCCTTTCCTCCCCAACTTGCTTTTTGATCATGGTGTTTTGATGCAACAATAGAAACCCTAACTAAGACACATGCTAATAAAAGGAAACTGAAGAAAATTCAAGTCATAATAGAGTAAGAAAGATAATCCCAAGAATAACAAGATAAAACCATAAATGAAAATACATGCCAAAATGACTCAAAATGTATTAATAATTAAATTTTCTACATGTCTTGGTGCTTTCCAAATGTGATAATTAGGTCACCACAGTTCATTGAACTTACTGTTTCTCTGTATTTTATTTTTTTGTTAATATAAAAAAAAAAACTTGCCAGGAGATATGGCATCTGCCTTTAATCTCAGCACTTGGGAGGCAGGGGCAAGCAGATCTCCAAGTTCAAGGCCAGCTTGGTCTACAGAGTGAGTTTTACGACAGCTAGGGCTGTCTTGAAAAACAAAGAAACAAAACAAAGAAAGAAAAAAAAATAAGAAAAGAAGAAAAGAAAAACTTATTGCTCTTAATTTCATATATATTTATTTATCTGAGTGTTTTGCTTGTGTGTATGTCTATGCACTAAGTAAGGGCCTGGTGCCCAAGGATATAGGAGAAGGCATTGGGTCACCTAGAACTGGAGTTATGGACAATTGTGAGCTGCTATAAGGATGCTGGTAATTGAACCCTGGTCTTCTGTAAGAACAAGTGCTCTAAATGGCTAAGCCATCTCTCCAGCTCCAAGAAAACTTATTTTATATGCCTTGTGCAAAAAACATGATCAAAAGTCTAATAGCAAACTGGGGAGACTTGCCTTCTAAAATATGTAAAGAGTTCCAAGACATCAATATGAAAAATATCCAGTTCTTCACATGCTGTCTGTTTGGGGATTCTGGATAATACAATTCACAAACGAGAATTCTTACAAAAGAGGGTGGGAGCTGAAGTCCTCACTGTATTATCAGTAAATGCAAACTCAAAAGAGGGAAAGACACATTTTAAACATAGCTGGTGGCCTTGTATTTGGCTTGCAGTCTTTTGTGGGAAGGCATCTGCAGAGAAATCAAAGACATAGAATTGTGTTGACCTTTGGAATAGCAATTCTACTGCAAGTAAATTAACATAGCATTCAAAATACTGAATTTTTTTTAAAAAGAAGCTTTTTCTAGTAGAGAACTATTTCAAATGTCCTCAGAATAGGGATAAAGATAAAAAGAAGTATTTATAATGAATTTTCAGGAAAATATCTGACATGAGAAATATGCAGAAAATTTGATTTAGTTATATATATATGTGTACACACACACACACACACACACACACACACACACACACACACATATATATATAAAATGTTGGTTAAATGGCGCGCCTCTCGTGGCTGGCCGACGCCCGCAGTGGCTAGGCCGGTGGAGGAGAGTACTGGTGTCACGAGCCATAGTTACCTTTTTAGAGCTTTATTGGGGGAGAGGAGGGAGGGAAGGAGGGAGGGAGAGAGAGAGAGAGAGAGAGAGAGAGAGAGAGAGAGAGAGGATAAACGGAAGGAAGGAGCAGAAAGGAAAGAGAGGGACGCACAGAGAGCCCATCCACTTTTTAGGCTGGGACTCATCGCAGGCTGATGACGCGATTAAGGACAGAATCCTTACTATATATATATATATATACACACACACACACACACACATCAGGATAAAGAGATGGTTCAGTGGGTGAAGTGCTTGCTGAGGAAATGTGAGGAGAGAGTTCAGATGTCCAGCACCCATATAAAAATCCAGGCATAGAGGTAGTGCCTCAGTAACTCCACATGGGGTGGGGGGTCAGGGGGAGACAAAATAAGGTGAGGGGTGGTAAAGGAAGACACACACAGGAAGTCAGCTTCGTTGGTGAGCAAGGTAGGCATGCACACACAGAGTTCCTTCTTTAACTAAAAAATAAAATTCATATGTAGAAAAAAGGTAAATAAGAGAGTCTCCAAAAAAGTATGCACCTGCACCGGGATGACCTGGAGTGGTGGGATTTAGGGGAGACCCTCTCTCTTACTTAGCTTGTCTGTCATATACGTTTTTTTCAATTAGCATACATTCTGTGGGAAAATGTTTAAATGGTCGTTTAAAAAGTTGGCAGCCAGCATGAGCAGATAAAATCGGCTGCCCTCTTTGTAGGTCTGTCACCCCTTCACAAAGGAGGGATGTTGTTCTGCTGACAGCCCTGAAGACCACTCAATCTCATGTGGCAAATCCGTCCGCGGTCAGAGGCGAAGCAAGGGAACTGAAAACACAAGCAGGGCCCATGTGTTCTCTGTGTTCTCTTCTGAGCCCAGGGGCCACAAGTACAAGCGGCTTCTGGGCCAAAGCGAGTGAAATGCCCACTAGCACAAATGTGACAGTCATATTTTTGTCCACAGATTTACAAAAGCGGGAACCAGCCCTGGAAAAACACCCCTTCTTCCTTTTTTGCACAGTGAATTCCTCAGGGAACTTCAGGCTGGGGTGCGGGGTGGTGTTCCATTTGGATGGTTTTCTCATGAATAACGTGGAGGCCAAAGAAAGTCCGTAACTGATCAGCCCCTTCAGAGCGGGAAATGCTATCAAGACTTTTTTCTTTTTGCTTTTTTCAGTTTTTTTCTTTTAAAGTGCAGCCGTGCTGTGATATGATACCGCCCTGTTGCAGGGCAGTACTGCTGTTCCAGCCAAGCCTCTCCTGGACCCAGGAGTGAAGAATAGCAACCAGATTAGCATGGAGGGACCAAGTTTGCATTTGCATCTGAAAGTGCCAGCCACAAACAGCTGAGGCAGCATTTATGCACAGGGAGAGAGGACTTGAATACACCCTTGAGGTTGGTCTGCCTGAGATCTCTACCTCCCTGAGAGAGAATTCTGGACTTAGTCCTGACACTGCCCTTCCAGAGAAGTAGCCCCATCCTAGAAGAAATATCCTATTCATCTGGGAATCACAATACACTTTTCAGTTCTGCAATCTCTCCATTTACTTTGTCTCTCCTTCCTGCTGCGTTTCTTCCTGTCTGTCACCAGAGAGGGGGTGTGGTCTCTAGCCTTTATTTCATCATTTGAAAATGTGTGAGGGGGCACAGTCCATGAAACTGTACAGATCACATCTCTCTGGCCCTGGGAATCCTGTCAACGTTTCCCTCCCAGATGTCCTTGTTCTGTGAGTTCTCTGAATTAGTCCTCTACAGGACTCTTTCTTATGGGGCTGGGGGGTGGGGGTGGGGGAATAGCCAGGCAAAAGAATGGAATTCTACTTCCTTCTCAGGAAAGGAAAAAGGTTCAAATTGTAAATTTTCCCAGGCTTCTCATGGGACTTCAGGGAAGACCAAATTGCATAATCTCACAAAAATGTGAGCAGCAACCCTTGCCTCTGTCGGCCCTGATAATATACAGTTGGGGGATTAGAGAGACCCAGAAACACATGTGCTATTTCCTGACCTGAGCATAATTAAAGATCTTCATTGCAGAGTTTAAGTGCCTCAAGACCTGAAAACTCCAGGCGTGGGAAACGTGGATTTGCCACGGTGGGATCCTGCTGCATCGCAGCTCAGGTTTGTAAGAGCTATGGGGAAAACATCCCACCCTGCAGACTGCACAAATGCATACTGCAGACCTTGCCCATGGCGCCCACAGAGACTGCCCCAATGGTGGAAGCAGCTTCTAAGCCACTGCTGTTTAATAGATTTCCTCTAACCTAAAGCTGATTGCTTGATATTCAACTCTTTTCATTTGTTTGTGCTTAAAATGTATTGATAAGTTGCTGTTGATCAATAAGGCTGGACTAAGAGCAAAACTGTCAGGCCTGGGACTCTCAATCACTGCTCGCAAGGCCTTGGTTATACTGTTCCAGTGGAGACCCAGCCTGACCAGTAGGAAGAATGGAGCCTGGCCTGGCCACCCGAAAAGGAAGGTTCTGTGGGAAGCGGGGCTCTATTAAATTGAGTGATGACTTATTGGAGCCATACATGGGACATGTAAAGATAAATGGGATGGGATGTAATCCTTGACCTCGGGATTGTCACAGTTCAGTGCCAGGTGTGGTGGCATGTCTTTAAGCACCCTGGAGACTGAGGCAGTGTTATCAATGAACTTTTGAAGTACTGTGACCGAACATGTGGCAGAAACAGCTTAAGGGAGCGAAGGCTGCTTTTGATTCATGGCTTTAAAGGGTCTTAGTCCCCGTCATGGGGAAAGGGCTCTGTCTGCAGTGACAGGGGTCTGTTCACACCATGCTTACCAGGAAGCAGACAGATCAGGGACTAGAACCCCGGGGCAGGTGTAACCTTCTAAGACCCACCCTAGTGACATCTTTTCTCCTGCCAGGAAGGTTCCATACCCTAAAGGCTCTTCATCTTCAAGGCTCCACGGCCTTTCAGTGTTCAAAACCTGAGTCTGGCTAGGCGGTGGTGGCACACACCTTTAATCCCAGCACTCGGGAGGCAGAGACAGGCAGATCTCTGTGAGTTCGCGGCCAGCCTGGGCTACAGAGTGAGATCCAGGAAAGGCACAAAGCTACACAGAGAAACCCTGTCTCGAAAAACCAAAACAAACAAACAAACATCAAAACAAAACAAAACAAAAACCCCTGAGTCTGTTGGGGACATTTCAGATTCTAACAGGGAATAGAAGAACACCAAGGCCTCATAGTGAGTTCAAGGCCAGTATGAGCTATGCAGTAAGACCTTGTCTCTCCTACTCAAAAGAAGGTCACAATCCAATGGGGAAAATATATAAACAAACAATTAGTATTATGAAAACTATTTCTATACACTAACTTTAGGACTAGAGGAAGGCCTTCAAAAGCCCTTTGGCAAAAAATCATGGTCCAAAGGGAACTTAACCTGAGTCAGTGCAGGGATCTCTTTCTCCTAGCCCCTAATTTAATGGTGTCCAAAAATAGGCATGGTAACCCCTAGGAGAGGCACAAAATAATCATATAGATACAAAGTAAAACATTGTAAAATGTTTATGCTTTTTGTTGTATCCTTTACATGTTACCATTTTTAGAATGTAATTATAAAGGATGGTTCAGTGTTTGTCATTTACAAAAGTACCTTGTTGAGGGTGCTTGTTTAAAGGGTTCTATGCTAGAGTATGAACATTTTCAAGCTCTTACTCCTCTGTGGCTCTTTGATCTACTGTCTTGAGGTGCAGGGGTCTTGAGGTGCAGGGTTCTGGATCATTGTTGCTTAGCTTTTGAGCAGTTTCGCTGTCTCCACAAGTCTATCCTCACTCATCTATCACCCATGCTCAGCAAAAGCAGGCCCTGCCTGTCCCTGGCAGCCTTCCTCTTTGGAAGACAGTCTTCAGCCTGATGATGTTTTTCTGCCCTTATGCCACAGGTGCAAGAGGTGGCAGACACCTAGACTCCTGACGTAACTTGCCCAGAATCAGAGAGTGTGTAATATTAATGTGCTATCAGAGACAAGCAGCAGAAAGCAGGTCGGAGGTTGTAACCCAGTGGTGAAGCGTCTGCTCCCACGGTCAAGGACTTGGGTTCCTTCTCCAGCCTCACAAACAAAGCAGAACAACCCTAATTAGTGGATATGCTGCACTGGTCAGAAGTTAGCCCAAGACTTCAGCGGCAGAGCAAAACGTGACAAAATCTATTACTACGAGATCATGGAAGCCCCCAAACTAATGCAAGAGGGGCAAATGAAGCACCATGTGCAAGTCACGGTTACTGGTGGGATTTCACAATCATGTGGCCCTGAGTTAAAGTCCTCCCTCTCCCCCTCTGAGCTCTAAGCATGACTGGACTCACTGGAGCTGCAAAGAGTCTAAACTCGCTCTTGCCAACACAAACTCTACCGGGGAGGGGGTATTTTTATAAGGAAAACAGTGCCGTCCAGAGAATGAGAAGACGAGCTGGAGCTTGGCCCACTCCAGAGATCTTGGCAGGATGCTCGGCATCCTGCGTCTTTCGGACACTTCCCTCAGACAACCCTACTCCTGATGACTTTTGAGTTCTGGGCTGCAATCTCCACTCAGAATGCAAGTTTTCAGAATAGCGGTTCTGACTGGCCTGTCTAGGATATGTACTTTATCTGTGGGCTGTAGACAAAGCTGAGACTTACAGACTAGGAGAAAGGTTGGTTCTCTGAGGAAGGAAAGCAGAGCCGACCAAAACAAATCAGATCTATTACATTATCTTTCAGTTACCTCACCAGGGAACCGGACATAAAAACACAGATCTGGTAGGATTGTTTTGAAGATGAATGGAACAAGGAGATGTTTGCCAAAGTGCACACCACAAGACCTGGCCCTTTCTAAGTGATAATGGCAGCCATTGTTATGACTTGTATGGGATGGATCTTATGACACCTTTAAAAGGTCTGACTTTATGTTCTGTAGGCACGGATTTAAGTCTGGAGTTCTCCCGAGGACTTGACGGTGGAATGAACAGACATTTGGATGGAAATGTGATAATTACTTTAGCAAGAAATTGGTTACATTTGTCCCTCTGTGCGTGGAGTCCCCCGCCCCCACACTGCTCTTTATACACTTCACATGCTGCCTGTGTGTGTGTGTGTGTGTGTGTGTGTGTGTGTGTGTGTGTGTGTCTGTCTGTCTGTCTGTCTGTGTGTGTGTTCAGGTATGCATGCACAAGTGTGCAAGTGCACATGGAAGCCAGAGGACAACCTCACGTGTCATTCTTTAGGAACTGCCCTTGAAACTCACCTGTCATCGAGTTTCTATGTCCCGCCCCGTCCTGTAGCCACTTCCAAATATTCCCTCAGGGGCTTATATTAATTATAAATGCTTGGCTGGATGGCTCAGGCTTATTACTAACTAGCTCTTATATTTAAATTAATCCATTACTATTAATCTAAACATCGGCACATGGCCCATGGCTTACCTGTCCTTAGCATCCTGCTTCTTGGGCGGCTGCTCACATCTGCCTCGACTCTGCGCTTCTTCATCTCAACCTCGGTTTGATTGTACAGTCTCACCTTATCCTGTCTCGCCATTGGCCAAACAGCTTTATTATCAACCAGTGAGAGCAACACATATTCACAATGTACAGAAGGACTATCCCACAGCACTCACCAAGTAGAAGATCAGAGGGGCTGGCCAGCAACTCCCAGGGTCTTTCCACCTCCCCAGAACTTGGATTATAAGCTTATGCTACCAGGACTGGATTTTCCTTCTCATGTGGTTCTCAGATGTTCATGAGGCAAACATAAGAGAGAGTTAGTACCCTGGGACCCTACTTCTTTTTGCTTATTTGTATCTTCCTCTTCTAATGATTCATTTGGCAACCTAGTTCTTTCCCTTGTATTTCGCTTGCATGTGCTATGTGCACAGCACTCCTCTCCAAACGATGCACCCTGAAATCTTAAGACTCCTCTAGAACCTGCTTCAGGCTATATGGACCCCTATCTCTGAGCAGTAGTAGAGATTTTTCCACCCTTAGTAACAATCAAGGTTAGACAGTCTATTCAAGTGTATTCTCAGTATATCTAGGCAAGAAGACTAGAAAGGTCCATCTAGCCTGAACTGATATTAGGTGCATGTAAGATAAACCAGGTCCTTCAAGGGATCGTCTAGAGATAATCCCCTATTAACCTTACTATTATCATCTATGCATAATTGGGCATGCATATGATTAAGATCAAATATACTATGAGAGGGTCATGTGTAATAGGAAGAATAAATATGTGACCTAATGTATCAAAATAGAGAACCACCCAAGTAATAACCTTCAATAACAAGCCTCCACTTCCTTTAGCCTGGGGCCCTTGCCTGTCTTCACTCAAGTGCCTCCTGTCAATCTTGAGTGAATCCTTCTGCAATCTTATTGCTTTCCTCCAAATGAAGTTCATCTTGCTTCTTTTGCAAATCTGTGAACTTTTATTTTCAACTCCTTGGATAAAAGGCCAAGAACCTGGAAATACCAGGCCCAGATGCAGACACGGACGGCGCTATCTTCCAGCCCCTTCCTGTCCATAGTCTCAAGAGCTATGATTTCAAATGAAACTTTGCAAACCATATTAGAAAAATTAAAAT
The DNA here is from genome assembly GCA_902168425.1 of Peromyscus attwateri. Lineage (NCBI taxonomy): Eukaryota > Metazoa > Chordata > Mammalia > Rodentia > Cricetidae > Peromyscus > Peromyscus attwateri. The sequence goes on from CABHPP010094428.1 coordinate 69,180, forward strand.
ACAGCCCCTTCCAAGTCGCTTCCCCTCCAGTGGCTCTTCCCACAGTCTCCGAATTCTCCTCGTGGGTTCTCAGAGTTCTCCAAGAGCATGTGGTTTGTGAAGAAGGAGGCAGTCCTGCCTTTGAGGATCAGCTACCTCAGACAGAGAAATGTCAGCATGGCACCCAGCATCCAGTCAATGTTGTAAAGAGTCAAACCCACAGACAAGTTCAGTCATCACACTGAACAGGATGCAGGTTTGTGAGTCACATTCATGTAGCCTTAGATTTGGCATTAGCTTGCTCCAGGGTTGATTAAATAGTCTCCAGTTGTACAACTATTGTTACCAGAAGATTTGGAGTTCATGGTAACCTCATGTTACCAAAGAAATAGGGGTCCCTTGTTGGAGTTCTTGGTCTCATCAACCAAGAATTTAAGGAGAGACTTTGAAGGGAGCTCCAAGACCATTTTATTAGCATTTAAAAATAAAACTCCAAAGCAGGCAAACTGTAAATCCTGGCAGCTGCCTGGGCAGAAGAGAAGGAGCTAAGGGAGGAAGAAGGCCAGGTCGTTTGAGTAAAGCCACCAGCGGGGAGGTGAGACACCCAGGACACAGGCGTGGCGAGGAGAGCTCTTCTCAGTAATTTAGAGATACAGACTTACAGAGCTGCGTGGCGGTGGCGGTGGCAGTGGCTCTAGGCAGTTGCAGTGGGGGTGGGGTGGGGGG
>CABHPP010094429.1:8883-49088 GCA_902168425.1 Peromyscus attwateri
TGTGTGTGTGTGTGTGTGTGTGTGTGTGTGTGTGTGTGTGTGTGTGTGTTATAAGCTCAATGTGTGCACATTCCCAAGTGTGTGCATTCAGGCTGGAAGTCAGTATTAAGTGCCTTTCTTGGTCACACTCCAGAGAGACAGGGTCTCTTGCTGAACTCAGAGCTCACCAATTTAGTTGGCTTAGCTAACCCTCTCATCCTGAAGATACTTTGTGCCTCCCGAGTGACAGGATTACATAGGGCTGTCACACATGCCTGGCTTTTCTCCATCAGTTCTGGGTATCCAAACTCTGGTGTTCATGCTGGTTGGGGCTAGTACTCTGGTCTCCCACTTTTTACTCAGCACTTGAAGAACAGCTAGGAAGGCTGGCCAGCGAGCTCCAGGGATCTACCTATCTCCATCTTCCAACTCTGGTATTATAATCAAGCCATCACTCCTAGCTTTTCTACTGAGCTCTGGGAATCAAACTCAGGCATTCATAATTGTATAGTAAACATTTTACCAAATGAGCCATTGTTTGAGTCCATAAGTCAATATTTTAATTCTTTCTCTGTCTTTCCTTTCCTCCCTTGCTCCCTCCCTCCCTCCCTCCCTCCCTCCCTCCCACAATTCCTTCCACATTTCCTTCCTTCTCTTAACAAAGAGAAGTGAATCTGTTCAGAATGAGATGCCTAGTTAAAAAATTATTACTTCCTTAGGTGCACGCCTTTAATCCCAGCACTCGGGAGGCAGAGGCAGGCAGATCTCTGTGAGTTCGAGGCCAGCCTGGTCTACAGAGCAAGATCCAGGAAAGGCGCAAAGCTACACAGAGAAACCCTGTCTCGAAAAAACCAAAAAAAAAAAAAAAAAAGGATTACTTCCTTAGGCTCTGTTTCAGGTAGGAGCGGCCATGTGACCTGACTGATAACATAATTGAGGACTCTGGGGAGGGGATTCCAAGAAAGTTATTGTGCCTCTCATTAAAAGAGGAGCCTGTGTGCCCATCTCCCTTCTCTCGTCCTTTTCCTGCTTGGAGTACAGACTACACGTGGAACCCACAATATTCCTCTTACAACTACTATGACCGAGCACCTGGCAATGACAACAGGGTAAGAAGTTGGAAGGATCTTGGTTCAAGGGCCCTTGATGGTATCTGCGTCTCTTCCCTGCTCTGGCCGCATTTGGACTTTTTATTCAGATTACTGGGTTAAAGGGTGGGTCGTTAAAGCCTCTGTACTTGGATTTTTGTCATGGGTGATGCATAGCTCTCTTCTAGGACATACTGTGGCCCAACACAAGGTCCTGGTGGGTGGCAACTGAGCACCTGGTGAGGCTCAGGAGATAAAAGGAGGCGGGGATGCCTGCACAATGAAACAGCTCTGTAAATAAAACACCAGGGAAAAGGTCACCTCTCGAGTACTGTCCCTTCTCACTTGTTGTTTATCCCTGGGAACACAGCTAGGCAGTCTGAGGCTCTCCAACCCCCATGTACAGGCACATCTGGGCCTTGCTTAATTTCCTTGGTGACTTTAAACATCTTACTGAGATAGTTAGACTTCTGAGAACAATTTAAAACATGAGTTAGAAGCTGCTTGACAAGAAACCATAACCCTTGAGTTATTAGCCTACATGTCTGGCCACTCAGAGTAGGGCTGCCACAGTAGTGAGAAATGACCTTGGCCATCTTTGAACAGCAAGGGCAGAAAATAGAAAAACAAGAACCCTCCTGGTATCATTTAAATAGCCCCCCCCCCAAATATCTAGCACCTTTAAGTCTCTTGATTTATTGTATAATAAAATAAATAGGAAGTACTGTGACATTACTTTCATGAAAAATCTATTCTTCTAAGTAGGTAGACCCACATAGCAAACTCGAGCTTGCTTTCCTCATTAATTTTAGGGTGTGTATGAGTGTTTCCACGTATTTGCTTCCTTCTCAGGTCGTTGAAGGTTATTGATTCCCCTGTTTCTCGTGTGCAGTGCAATTCTCTAAAGACTGGTTAGCAGAGCATCCTCAGGCTCCTACTGTGCCATTTCGAAGTGATTATGCTCACGTCTTCAGCTTCAAGTTTCTCTTCATGGCTTCCATATGCTAGCAGTTTGTACACCTCTCTTTTTGCTTTTTTTTTTTTTTTTAACAGCTAGTTCCAAGATATTCTACCCTTTTCATTTTCCGTTCCCCCACCCTACCAGGATTGCCTTCTAGTGGCCCAAACAGCCACCAAGACATTGACTAATCAGACATGCTGCCAATATGTATGTTTATGCAACCAAAACTTCTTGGGGGGGAATATTGAATGGTTGCAAGTAATCATGCTTCAGCATTTGGCCCAAAAGTAAAAATGCTAAGTTACACATTGGTTGCCGTATAAATTTGCATATTGATATATACAACTTTAACAGCATCACAGCTTAGCAGAGACAGGTGCATGGAGATACACACGGGCTGACATTCAGGCTCTAAACCAGAGCAAACCAAGCTTGAGGAGAGGGTGGGGAGGCTTCCATCAGAGCAAGGAGGAGTGGCAGGAAGCCAGAAGTTCCGGAGAGAAAGATGGATGGTATGAGAGGGCAGGGGTACTCATTAGATCTTGCTTTCTATAACCTCCTGGGATAGGGCCTCCACTCTGGTGACCTCTCCTCCAACTTCAGACCAAACCCTAAGCAGAGTGTAGGAGGCTGGGGAGATGATACATGAAGGCGTGGGGTGAGTCAGAAGATCACAAAGGGGCAGTTAGACTTGTTTGAAGACAAAGAGAGTTGGGCTCTGGAAGAGCATTTGCTCCACATGGTGGCTTGTTTGGGTTTCTCGGTTTTCCATCTGTGGCCTTGAGCAGGGGCCCAGGTACAGAGCCCAGTCTTAGCCATCTGGAGCACTAGAAACCTGTGGCTCTTTGCCAGCAAGGTTCAGGCCCTTAGAGAAGATTCTGCATTGTGTGGATTTCCAGATCAAACATCTATCTATTAATTTATTAATGCATCACTGGGCATGGTAGCAGACACCTGTAACCTAGCTCTTGGTGACAGAGGTAGGAAGCAGGAGTTCAAAGTCATCCTTGGCTACTTAGCTAATTCTAGGCCAGCCTGGGTTACAAGAGATCTTTACACGCCAAATAAATTTCTAGAAGACCAGGGTGTTTGCTAATGAACAGTCTACTCTTTAGTAAGAACACACGTGCCTGGAAAACCTCATTACTAACTAGGACAAAAGACAGAGAGTTCCTTGAGGAATATCTTCCATATGCTTTGAGAGGACACACACACTGCCTCCATAATAATGATACATGTGCCAACATGTTATACTAACACTGTTAGTGCTGGAAGTGTGTTCTCAAATTATTTATCATTTCACAAGTTCATACACGCACATAAGGTACTTTGGATGTTATATATATATATATATATATATATATATATATATATATATATATTCTTTTGTCCCCCTCATTCTTAAACTCTTCGTCCTTGCCTCTCATGTTTTAAGACTTTTATTCAAGCACCCCCTTTTTAATGTGTTTACATTTTTTAACCACAATAGACATCTTTCATTTGAAAGTCATACACTGAGTTCTCTCTGGGAGTTAGATGTTTAAATACAGTTTGGTACTGCAGTGGAGATGAAGAACAGTAAGACTCAGGATAAACATGGCTGTATCATGAAGAGAAAAGGGTTGCAAGGGTCCCAAAGTTGAAGTATAGAACTTTACATTGCCCAACTCTTCCTCCTCGTAATTCCCTACCCATGCACCCCTTGCCAGGGTAGATACTATCCGCATCCCTATCTTACAGATGAGCAAACTGAGTTGCTAGGGAACATGCCACTTCTGCAGGATTGTATCACTGATGAAGGGAGGCTGGTTTACAGAGGAGGTGGTGTTTAAGTTAAAACATAAAGAATGGCTGTGATCTAAACAGCAGAAACAGTTGGGTGAGGTCATAGGGATGAAGCAGCAAAGAGAAGGGAGTTAGCTCATGCCAAAGTTAGGGACAGCATCAAACTATCTAGCATGTACACACACACACACACACACACACACACACACACACACACACACACGCACTCTTAATGCTTGGGATAGGTGTATCTGGGACATATTGAGCATTTAAGGGAGTCAGCCTAGGAAGCCTGTTGCATCCAAAAGCTTTATTTGGGGGTAACTAGGCCCTCACAGGGCTTTGCACAGGGAAGGCTATGGCCTGAAAGGCAGTTCTAGAAGATGAATTAAATCTTAGTGTACAGAATAGATAGAAGATAGAGAAAAGAGAAGGTGAGGAGGTCTGTGTGAAAACTTCTACAGTACAGGAACCTGCCTGACCCAGGACAGCAGCAGGAATGGGGAAGAGAGGCAATCAATGGAAGATACCTTGTGCAGATAAAAATCCATAGGATTTGGTAGTGAGCTGGATGCAGGAAGCTGAGGAAAGGTGATGAAGAGAAGGTAGCATTTGCTGAGGGCCGTGTTAAGCACTTGGCAAGCGCTAACTCATTTGATCCGAACACCTACCCTGATAGATGCAAACTGAGTCACAGGGAATTTGCCACTTCCACAGGGATGCATCTCTGGAAGGAGATTCCAGGTCTCTCTAGGGTCCTCTGTCGCATTGCTTTCCACATGGATGCGCTCATTCCCACCTCCAAGCCAGTTTCCTCTCTCCAATGCCCGGTCAATAAATATTGAATGAGTCGATGCTGATTTCATTGCTGTGTGTTTCTGACTCACAGAAGCAAAGGAAAAGTCCAGCAGTGCTGGAAACAAATCTACCCTGATCATTGAGTCAATATGGGCAGTGTTTTGGGGGAAAATGTAGCATAAAATTCTAACCATTATATTCCTACCCAATTAAAAAGTCTGTAATGGCAGTTGGTATCATAATGAAGGTTTTCATTCTATTTAGTTACACTGTTATGGTAAAAACAAAACAAAACAAAACAAATCCTGCCTGAATCATCTTCCATGTGTCAATAGAAAGGCATCTTTTCATATTTCAATCCTTTGATAACACCATAACTCAGTGGGATTGGTCTCTTGGAATGGGTCCAGGATGCTTTGGGATGATGGAGATGGCCTCCACTTCTCTGTCTCTAGGCCCACAGGCTCCCACTCTGTTCAGCTCTCAAGGCTAGACTCCTGATTCAACTTCTTCCTTTTTGATTTTTTATACTGAAAAAAAAAAAGTGTGGGAAATTTTGAACTAATCCTCCCTTCCAATTCTTTAAAAATAGTGTTTCTCTCCCTCTTCCTCTCCCTCTCCCTCTCCCTCTCCCTCTCTCTCTCTCTCTCTCTGTGTGTATGTGTGTGTGTGTGTGTGTGTGTGTATGTAAGTGTGTGTACATTTACTGACAAAATGTTGACATCAGGTGTCTTTACTGCATTCCAACAGTTAAGTTCGAGGCTGAATCTCTTACTGAAAGTGGAACTTCCCTTTGAGGGGACTGGCTGATCAGTGAACCCCAAGATCCTCCTATCTTCATGTCCCAGCTCTAGAATTATAGGTGTATGCCACCACATCCAGCTTTTTCTGTGGGTGCTCTGAATTCACTTTCAGGTTCTCATGTTTGCAAAGCAAACGCTTTCCCCAGCGAGCTGCCTCTTGGGCCCAAGGTTGCTTTCTTTCTTTTCACTTATTTATTTATTTATTTATTTATTTATTTATTTATTTATTTATCTTTGTTTATTTTACATACCAACCACAGTTTCCCCTCCCTCCTCTCCTCCCGTCCCCTCCCCCCACCTCCTTTCAACCCCCTCCCCCATCCACTCCTCAGGAAGGGTAAGGCCTCTCCCATGGGAGTCAACAAATCATAGCATATCAAGTTCAGGCAGGACCAAGCTCCTCCCAGTGTATCAAGGCCTATGAGGCATCCCACTGTAGGGAATAGGTTCCAAAAAGCCAGCTCATGTGCCAAGGACAGATCCTGGTCCCACTGCTGTTGGCCCCACAATCAGACCAAGCTACACAATTGTCACCCACATGCAGAGGGCTGGTCCCATACAGGCTCTCTAACTGTCAGTCTAGAGTCCATGAGTTCCCACAAGCTTGGGGCAGCTGTCTCTGTGGGTTTCCCCATCATGATCCTGACCCACCTTGCTTATATGATCCCTCCTTCCTCTCTTCAACTGGACTCCTGGAGCTTGGCCCAATGCTTGGCGGTGGATCTCTGCATCTGTATTGGTCTACCTCAAGACCTAGCGATACCACTCTTGGGCATACACCCAAAGGATGCTCAATCATACCACAAGGACACATGCTCAACTATGTTCATAGCAGCTTTATTCGTAATAGCCAGAACCTGGAAAAAACTAGATGCCCCTCAACTGAAGAATGGATAAAGAAAATGTGGTCCATTTGCACAATGGAGTATTACTCAGCAGTAAACAAAAACAATGACATCATGAAATTTGCAGGCAAATGCATGGAACTAGAAAAAAATCATCCTGAGTGAGGTAACACAGACCGAGAAAGACAAACATGGTATGTACTCACTCATAAGTGGATATTAGATGTAAAGCAAAGGATAACCAGGTTACAATCCAAAGCTCTAGAGAAACTAGGTAAAGAGGAGGATCCTAAGAGGGAGGCATGGATCACCTTGGGAAGGGGAAATAGATGAGATCTCCTGGGTAAACCGGGGGCATGGGGGGGTAAGGGGGAGGAAATGGGAGAAGGGCACATGAGGGATTGGGATGGTGGAGTTGGGGGAGGGACAGAGAGGGAGAGCAACAAAAAGAGATATCTTGATAGACGAGGCCATTATGGGGTTAGGGAGAAACCCGATGCCAGGGAAACTCCCAGGAATCCACAAGGATGACCCCAGCTAAGACTCCTAGTAATAGTGGAGAGGGCGCCTGAACTGGTCTTCTCCAATCAGATTGGTGACTATCCTGTCATCATAGAGCCTTCATCCAGTAACTGTTGGAAGCAGTGTTGCTTTCTCAAGTGCATTATATGTTCGTGGATTTCAGCAAGAAAAAAGATAGGTGTGTTGAATCATTACCATTCTGCCCTGAATAAGTAAGAAACCAATCTCACCCAAATCCAAAGTGTTGGAATTGTTTTGGTTAATGAGCCTTTTATGGTTTGTAGACAACCTGTTTCATTGCCTGTGGAAGAGTCTCTGTGGCGATGGCCAGTTGCTCCCTTACATTAGGAACATGCAGAATCAGCTTAAAGAAATTACATGTGTTTGAGGACATGCATGTTTATACATGTGAATATAGCCAAAAAAATGGTGTGTGTGCATTGTTGTATATGGACAAGTGTGTGTATATATGCTTATGAATTTATCCAAGAAATTCTGAGTTTCTGTGCATGTGTGTACGCATTCCTATGTGTATAAACTCTAGCACCCAATACTTTAATAATGAACAGTGCCCCATGCTGGTGTGATAAGATGTGAAGAGGTTGTTCTGCTGTAGGGTGGTGGTTTTCATGATTTTACATTAGGCCAATACTGAAAAAAAACAAAAAAACAAAAATCTCAGCTTTTGCAAGACAATCTCTTCCTTTTATTTATATGACCCTAAATCAGAGTTCCTAGGATTTTCCACTTTGAAATGCTTTTAATACACAAATTCAAAAAACCAAATGCCCTAAGTAGAGATTGTATTGAATGTTTTTACCCCAAATATCTCACTCCTTTTTAAAATTTAAATTATTTATCATTTTTTTCATTTTATTCTATTATTTGTGTGTGTGAGTATGTAGTGTGTGTATGTGTGTGTGTGTGTGTGTGTGTGTGTGTGTGTGTGTGTATGTGTATGTGTGTGTGTGTGTATGTGTGTGAATATGGATACATATGTGTCATGGTGTTCCTGTGGAGGAAGCTAGAAGACAACTTCTGGGAATCATCTCTCTCCTTCGACCATGCAAGTCCCAGGAATCAAACTCAGGTCCTCAGACTTGGTGGCAAGCATCTTTACCCACCAAACCATCTTGCCAGCCCTTACTCCTCTCTTGTCCAGAGGGTGGTTTTCAGCCTTGGGCAGCTCTAGCTTTTTCACTTACTTGGCACAGAAATGAAATTTGCTAAATATATTCTGAGAGTGAGGTATTATGGGAACTATCTACTGGCTGCTATTAAGAAACAGCCTTAGTGTTTCTCACCCTGTCTCTTATGGTGTAAGTATGGTGCTGGTATCACTCTCCTCTAGAAAGAGCAATTTCTGAAAATGAGCTTACCCCAGAACTACCTGGGAAAGTTTCTAGAAACCACTGATGTCCAGAAGTCCTGAATAAATTGGTCTGACATGCAGGTGGGTCCATCTGAAACCATTCAAAGCCCCGTGGGTGATTGTGCTAAACCAGTGGATTGAAACTCACTCTTCTAGACCTAGGACCAGTGGTTTCAAGGTCTCTGACCACATGGAGAACTCTTAGTGTGCACTGCGGCTGAAGGCCTGCTCCAGACCAAGCATTGCAGAAGATCCAGGATCTAAGCCAGCATGCTGGGCATTTATTAGTTCTTTGGGTAACTTCAGCTTACAGACAAAGTTAAAAATTATTCTATATTTATGAGACCATGCCAATCTGTGCAGCATCACTTCTGCTGAAACTCCAATGAGATCATGGTATAAAGGGACACACTGCACACATTTCCTAAGTAATCCCTTTTTAGTCCTTCCCTCGTCCTTTCCACTAAAAATGCTTTCGTGTTCTCTTTCCAAGAGAATCCTCTTCCCTCCAACAGCTTCTTCACTCCCTTCTCCCTGTAACTGAGGCCAGAAAAGCATCTTTCATTCTCAGTCACATTTCATAAATTATATCCTTTCAATATTAGGGATGAATTACTGATGTGGTAAAGTTCAGAAAGATGCAAAGCCAGAAGGAAGATGGAGTTCCTTGACCAAGGCAGAGATGGTTGACAGGTAAAGGTAAGAAAGCCATAACAACACACAACACAATTCTACTATGAGAACGATCTAGGTGCATGATGGTGATCGGCTATCTAAAAGGTTTCTTTGTGTAGTTTTGGTGCCTGTCCTGGATCTCACTCTGTAGACCAGGTTGGGCTTGAACTCACAGAGATCCACTTGGCTCTACCACTTGAGTACTGGGATTAAAGGCGTGCGCCACCACTGCCTGGCCATCCACTGTCTACTCAGAGTCACACCCTCTTAATGCCTCTGTGATAACTGTTGACAACTCTCTAGGCGATTCCCATTTTCATAGACTGGGACCCCATTCAAACCTAACACAGACATGACAAAGGAGCAGCCATGTTTTCTAAACGGTATTTAACTTCCCTCAGTGCCCAAGATTGCTTCTTCCCCTTTGCCTTGGCCAAGGTGTGACAGGAGCAAGAGAACCTGGAGTGTGAGGCTGAGGATGTATACAGCTCAGTTGGTAGAGTTATTTGCCTAGCCTGCAATCAAGTCCTAGGTTTGGGTCTCTGCATCCTGTCCTAGTATTTTTTTTTCACTAGTCTGTAGAGACTTGATCAGTTCATCATCCTGTGGGCCATCATTCTGCTCCACTATGTTGATTAGACTGTTCTGACCAAACAGAAGAGTATCGAGTAACCCAGACATCTTAGCAAACCATGTCTGCGCCAGAAGGTGAGTAATGGTTCTCATGAAAACTCAAGGCCTCAATGAATCAGAGTGAACATTCTTGGGGTTTTGTTAGCTGCCATATTCAAGATATCCTCTTCAAAGTGAATTTGCTTCACTGTGCATTTTCTGTCATTAAGAAGGAAGCATAATGCGTGCACACTCACACACACACACACACACACACACACACACACACACACACACACAGTACATAGCTGGGTGGTGGTGGCACATGTCTTTAATCCCAAGACTCGGGAAGCAGAGGTAGGCAGATCTCTGGGAGTTCAAGGCCAGCCTGGCCTACAGAGCTAGCTCTAGGACAGCCAGGGCTACATAGTGAAACCCTGTTTTTAAAAGAAGAAAAGGAAATTCAAGCAGCTCTCTCTTCTGGTCCTCATGATCCTCCAACATTGCTTTTCGCTGGCTTTCCCATGAGTCCATCACCTAGGAAAGCGAATCTTAAACATGGTAAGATGGTAATGGATGACAGTCTACAGCTTTTATAATCTGGAAGATTATTTTACAAGATGTCCTCTAGACTGAGAAAGCGACCAATACATGGTACTGTTTCTCCTGTGTCTGGATCTCATAAGTATGGAACAAGGGTTGTGAAAGGAAAGTTGCCTCTCACCATTTCACCCAAAGACACACACAGAAAGATTCTGCTTTCACAGTTATCACATAGCCCTGGTGCTTTCCTGGGTCCTTGGCCTGGCATGAAGGGACCGAGGGCAGAAGAGCTGTGAATTGTTGCTCTGGGGAGGAGCCTCCAGCTAGAGGAGTTCTCAGCAAAAACCTCAGCCCTCCCCAAGACCCCTCCATGGGACAACTATGAGCCACATTCCACAGTCTCTCAGTGGGCTCCTGGAGCGACATGGCTTTTGTATAAAACCAGAAACCTTCCCCCATCTTACAATTATTTTTTAAAGTACTTTCATGTTTTATTCTCATGATTTTATGATTTCACACCTTTGGCAGATTTGGGATTTTATAGTGTAAGGTATTGCAGAGATGTAATAAAATGATCAGTAGTTATCTGGGTGTATCAGCATCGTTTACTAAGTGACTTGTTGTTTCTTTACTAGTTTGACTTGTCACAGTAATGAGAGGATGCGTTCTTGGATGGACTCTGACTACTTCTCTACTGTCTAATTCTCTGCCGAGCTGTCCATTTGTGTGACAGCGCTGGCTTCTTTTAATTACTTTACCTTTACAGTGTGTGGCAATATCTGGAAAGACAATGATCTTCCAATCCTCTGATTTTTTTTCCCAGAATATTCCTGAATATTCTTTTTTTGATGTTGTTGTTTTCCCCTTTTGTTTTGTAGGCTCCTATTGGCTGTTCCCCATCTCAACTCCCAAATCCATCAGGGGTGTGTGTGTGTGTGTGTGTGTGTGTGTGTGTGTTTGAGTCAGAAAGATTAGTTTTCTTTTCCTTTATTTTCTTTTGTTTTTTTTTACTTGGGCATAACTCACATAGAGTAGACATCTCTTTTGGAAAGGAATTATGAGCTGAGTTAAGTAGAATAAGAAGGACAAATTATTGTGTCCTTAAATCTCATTCATTCTTTCCTGCCCCATCTCAAAAAATCCCACATCTTTATAAGCAAATGAGCAGTAACATGGGGCTGGAGGTACCGTTCAGTAGCTAAGAGCACTTGCAGACCGTCTAGAGGACGCAGATTTAGATCCCACGTCTGGAGGCTCACAGCTATCTGTAACTCTGTCTTCAGTGGATCCAATACCCTTTCCTGGTCTCCGCAGGCCCCCCCCCCCACACACACACACTTAAACAAACAAACACTAAACCGTGTAGACATGGAAGACCATGTATAAAACAGGAAGTACTAACTCTGCTAATTACCAGCTTATTAGTAATTTTCTCTGTTATCCATAATTTTCACTACTATTGAATATGGACAACAGTGAAGTTCGATGGGGTAGCACTTACTGAACTGGCACAGAATCTGTGAGAAGATGCCATGTACAGACCCAATTTTTTTATTTCTTAAAATATTCATATTCTTTGTAGTTTACCTATGCCTCTCATACTCTCCACCTCTGGGTTCAGCCAGGCAACTTACTGTGAGATAGAGGATTGTAAAGCACCTAACACTGGGACTTGTTCTCACTCCTGCCTTCCAACCCACTATGAAAATATGCCTGTGCTAGCCCGCTGGAGGACGAAAAATGTAGATCCCAGTTAACTCTGAACATTCCAGCAGACAGCTGACAGCCAGTGACCCTCCAGATAGGAGAGTGGGCAAGGCGTAAATGAGAAGAGGCACTCATCCGAACCCAGGCCAGATCACTCATCTGAAGACCATTGCATTGAATGTCAATGTTTTACTTAGGTCACTGAGTTACAGGAGATGTGTTCCAGCATTATCATGTCAATGACCTATACAGAACTTGGCACATAAGGGACATTTGAAAATTGTTTACTGCAGCCATCTCATGATCCAATTTGGGTTTTATTTAAATAAGAGACAGTTGCCCATGTATCTATTCCTCTTTTTCTTTGAGTTTTTATTTGGAAGTCTCTAACATGGGTATGCTATTAAATTAATGTGTGTATTTTGCAATTTACCATATTTCAAACAACATCCATAGTGTTTCCCGTCTCCTTAATAGAAAAAAATATCAGCTACACTTCCTCTCCTTTTAGCATTTTACTTGTTGTCTCAGAGGGGATATAAAAGAAATAGGAGGCATTCCTTGGAAATGAAATGCGTGATAAGAACTCATTTCAAAGACTTGCAGCAGACAGGTAAGAGGCAACTGAGGGAGTCAGAGAACGGGAGGCACAGAGCCCTTGGTTTGTGATATTTGAATATTGTATTAAGAGTGTCATATGGGGAAAGTGGGGTTATAGACTAACTGCCCAGTTGATGTGTTTCTCTCCTTGGCTTGTGGTTGGGTTATGAAATGGAGGTGTGACCCATGATGACTTGCGTTTTGATGCTTCTCTTCGCTTCCTACTTTGGCGGGAGGTGAGAGGCTTGGGGGTTGGGGCAGGAGTCCTTGCATCTTCAGAGAGAAGAATTAGAAAACCACTGATCTCGCCAACTTCCACTTTCTAGATGTGAACAGAAGTGAAACTATGGTCTGCAGATAGACATACAGACAGACATATAGGGAATAACACAGTGGCAACCAGAACTCACATTTCCCAGTGTTCTTTCTTTTAAATTTATTTTACTTTTGAGATTATAATTATAATATTTCTCCCTTCTCTTTCCCCCTCCCAATGACCCCAACATTCAAGATGGTGCTCTCCTGGACTTTAAATAATCAGTGGGAAATAGGAGTAAATACACACTAGGAACAGAGGCATTTGAATAGATATATACATTCCAGAAGACAACATCATAATGGAATCTGCCCATTTGTCACAGTATTTAATAATAAAAATGATTAATTTTTATTCCAGCCTTGTCTTCTTCTTTGTAGTACGACAGTCTTAATTGTCAACTTGACGCAATGTAGAATCACCAGGAGAGAGTCTCAGTGGAGGATTGTGAGACTAGGTGGCCTGAGAGCATGTCTATGGAGGATTACCCTGGTTATATCAATTGAGGGGGAAGACCTGCCCTCTGTGAGTGGTGCCATTCCCCAGGCAGAGGACCCTGAACTATAGGAGAGTTGAGAAAGGGAACACGAGCTAGCCCGCATGTATTAATTTATTGCTCTCGGTTCTGTGGATGTGACATGACCAGCTACTTCAAGTCCCTGCTGCCTGGATTTCCCTACAAGGATGGTCTAGAACCTAGAATCACCAGCTAAATGTTTTCACCAATGTATTTTCTCACAGCAATAGGAAATGAAACTGAGAAAGTTAATATGCTAATAATGAGATGGAGTCTTAAAAATATCACTTAGAAATTAATACAATTATAAATGAAAACACTCCCCAACTTCAACACCAAGCTACTTCTTTTGAATCATCAAGTTATTTTCCCTTAACAATTATATCCACATATGGATTTATGGCATTTCCTATTATTTTAGAATGCAAATAATAGTGCTTATTAATAGTGTGCTAGAACTTTCAAAATAAGAAAGGTGACAGCTTTCCATGTAAATGCTTGTGCTTGTTTCTCAGGTGCTTTGTGGCTGCAATGTGGATGTGCCTTAGCACACAGAGGAATAATGAGATGGTCCCCAAAATGTTGTCATTACAACACTGCCTTCAAGATCTTTGAATATAAGTTTGTCCAGTGTTCAAATATTTATGCCTTCCAGATCCTTGGGAAATTTACTGAGTCAAAAAGAAATGTATATAATAGAGTTGTATGTTATATAATTTATACAATTGCATATTCATATAACTATATATTTATAGAAATACACGATTTTACATATTTCTGATAAATATTGAGTTATTCTACAGAATCAGGCCAGTTAAGCCTCCCATTCTACTGTGGCAGGGCTATTTGTCAAGGTCGACACTAAATTCCAATCTTTCCCAGTCTTGTGAGAAAGCTCACACATCCTAGATTGGGTAAGTCAAGCCTCTCCTGCACTTTTTATTCTTTTTATCTATATGTGTTAAAGTTCTCATGGGTGGCTCAAATTCCTAGGATAAAGAGTTTAAATAGGAGCAGTATTTGCTTTTGCGCGTGAGCTCAGAGGTTTTAGTGCTCAGTTGGTTTGATCCATTGCTGTGGGGAGGCAGGGCATCGTGATGATAGGAGGGCATGTTTATTTCATTGTGGTCAGGAAGCAGTGAGACAAGAAAGGGACAGGAACAAGACAACCTTCACACAACTGCCACCCCCATACTCTACCTGGCCACCACCAGTGACCCTCTTCTCCCAGCTAGGCCTCACCTCCTACTGACTACCACCTCCCAATAATACTGTTATATCATTAATCTCTCTAAGGATTAGTCCATCAGTTCTGTCAGAACCCTCACGATCCAGTTGTCTCCACTAGCTGAGGACCAAGCCTTTAATGCATGGGCCCTTTGAGGGGGACACTTTATATCTAAACTAACACTTGATTCTGCTCTCTCATAGGATACTGAAATGTATATGTCGTTTTAAAAGTCAACTAATACACAGCCAAACTCACTAAGGATATGCAAAAAATGTAAAATATAAGACTATAAATTAAGAACATCTGAAATAAGCCTTTAGTTTCTTTACGCCATTGGGAACACCAGAAATTTTGTAATTGATGCTAGCCTGTGTCAAGCACTCTTGTAGAATGCTGTCCTAAGGACATGACATGGTTGTTGCATGTCTTGAACACTCAACAACTGTGATTGCCTGCAGGAGACATGCACAAGGGCCAATTAACATTCTGTCTTGGAAGTGGGGAGCGGCCCAGGAGGAGGGGCCCAGGAGGAGGGATATGCGAGCAGTCAACACTTGTTGGGCAGTCAGGGACGTTTTCTTCACTGTTGTAGCTACTTGTAAGTTGCCTTTACTTCTGTGAACAACCCCTTACTCATGTTCCTAGAAGGAACTCTAATCAAGCTCACTGTTTCACCAAGCTAGACTTGAGCGGAACCATTTCTTTGATCTGTCCACATACAATCAGGTGGTTGTTGTTTTTGTGCTTTGTAAGTGTTGGGAATTTGTTGTGCAGTCCTAATGCTAACATTGCATGACGTAACTTTAATTATGTGTTGCAATTATTTTCTCCCGTCTGTTTTTGTCATGTCATTTTGTTGATGGTATCTTTTGTTGTACACAGCTTTTAAATTATGAAGTCAAACATACCATCTTCCCTTTACAGGGAGGCTCACATTTAAGTCTTTTGGTAGCAATCTGTAATTGCTTAGTCAGAGTTGGATGAACTGCTGTAGCAGCCAGCCATATATTTTTCATTTGAAAATGAATCATTCTAACTTTAAAATGCAAATTGACTCCTGCTGCTGCTGTTTTTGACTAACCACGTCAATCTTTATGGAGGAAAATAGGATTCTTCACTAAACAACATACAGAGTGAGGAAGTCTCCAGAAGGCCCAGATAAATGGTGGGCATTTCAAATTAGAAACTGCAATATGATTGAAAGCCCTGTGTTACAAAGCCCAAGCAGAAATAATTTTGCAGATATTAGCTTCTTCCCAATGTGTCTGGGCCCCTCAATGTCTTGTCTTCTCCAGCAGTTGCTCAGAGTCTTGCTTGTAAAATACTAGTTAGTATGGGTTGTTGTTGACAAATGACCATTAAATCTGTGGTAGTGTGTTGCTTACCCTCCAGCACCAATGTGTCTAGACTTAGGAGATAGAGGCACAGCTTGAGGCTTATCTGAAGTCATTTCCAGAGATGATTGACTGTGGGAGAGGATCTACCCTGAATACGGACTAGAGACTGAGACGGGCTGAAAGGGGAAAGAAGGAGAAAGCCAGGGTGAGGGTCAAGATCACCCTCTCTTTGCTTCCTGGCCCACCGCAATAGAAACTAAACTGCTCTGCTTTGTCATCCCTTACACATGGATGAAACCTCGGAAACTGTGAGCCCAGATGAACCTTCACTTTCTTAAGCTCTTTCCGCCGAGTATTTTGTCAGAGCAACGGAAAAGTGACTAATGTAATTAACAATGAACTGCTTTGGATGAGACTCCCTGTTCATCTGAGGAAGTAGACCTGGGAGAGGTCAGTAACTTTGATGCTGCAGAAAAATCTCATCTTCATAGGAAGTGACATGGGAAGCTCAGAAAGGTTGTGACCACTCTGAACATACAGGCTCCATGAAAAGGTGAGGTGTGCCATACTGGCAAAGGAGATTAGGGATAATGAGGGGGAGAATAAACATAGAACAATGACAAGATTGAAAAAAAAAGAGGTTTTTTTGTTTTTTTGGTTTTTTTTTTTTTTTTTTTGTTTTTTTTTTTTTTGCACTGATAGGTAGTTGAATAGTTACTAAGTCCTCTGTGACACTATACAGGTCAATATCCTGTCCTTATTTACGCCCCAGTGACCCAACCCCAAGCATTCTGAGACTACTTGTATGTTTTCACAGAAACCATGTTTACTGTCACCCTGCAGTACCCTGTGCCCTTGTAATGTTAGTCGAGGAGGCATCAGAAATTAAGGATACATTTTAAGAATGCATGTTAGCATGCTCTGGTACTATACAGTTGCTCGGTCAAAAAATAAAATAAAATAAAATAAAAAAGAGGCATTGAAGGAAAATTCACTGTTTGTACCTGGAATCCCATTGCTCTTTTAAAAGCCTGATTTAGAGATCTGAGGAACCAGCAAAGGCTAAATGCTGATGACAGGCGTCAGTGGGGACTCTCTCATCTCCTTGCCTTCAGACAGATGGAAATGAAGACTCCACCAGGGCTAAGAACACACTTTAAAACCAGGGGGTGGGAAATAGGCTCTGAGAAAAGCAATATCATTACTATTCCTTTGCAGTTCATTCTATGAGGATGTAAAAACAATGAAGTGTGCGTGCGTGCATGCATGTGTGCGTGTGTGCATGTGTGTGTGTGCATATGTATTTTTTCCAGCAATCCTTCAGGGTCTTCATAAGAAAGGATACAGAAAGCTGAGAAGGAATATAATAGGAAAAACTGCTCAGAATTCAACCACAATCAACATCCTAGCTCTTACAGTTACTGTTTTGGAGCATTGTCCCTATAGCCAGATTCCTAGGTTGAAATTCCAACATTACCACTTGGCAGTCATGACTATGGGCAAGTAATTTAACCCCAAATACCTCCACTTTCCCTATTTGTGACAGTATCTACAACAGCATGACTAGGTAGGCCCAGGGTGAGATATGAGCTGCATCCTTAGCATGCTCTGCATGGCATTGGGACTTATTTACTTTGAAACTCAAGGCTGTGTGGGATTTGGGTTTGCATTTCTGTTTCCTGTTTCTGGATTTCTGAAAAGAGTTGACCTTGTTAGGAGATGCTTTAGAGCCAAAAAAAGTGTCATGGCTATCAAGAAATCTACTCTCCCCAGCAGAGAAGAAGAAGAAGAAGAAGAAGAAGAAGAAGAAGAAGAAGAAGAAGGAGTTAGTGGTTCATGCCCACCTGGCAGAGAGGCCTCACTGATTTCTGCCCCCTGAAGCTCTAGATACAGACCATCTCTGGTTGTTATGTGTGCCTGTGGAGGAGACTGCTGTGGCAGAAGGGAGCCCCAGCCGGTGATGGCTGAGTACGACTTTCCCAGCTCTGTGTTCCTTCTGTTTTGTGGTGGTGATTTACCTGACCTGAGGAAGACATCTGAGAGCAACAACCAGCACCCAAGCCACCATAGCTTTTATCTAATGCTGTGCTCAGTGCACATGGCTTCCAGAAAAATCCAGATTGTCAAAGAATGTAATAATGCAGAGAAATGAAAGAGTCAGTTTCTCACGTTACAGAAACAAGCATCGGAATTTTTTTTTTAAATCATGAGTCACTCCAGCACATTGAAATAATATTGACCTTGTGACTGTATTATTTGTATATTTTCTTAGTAGTTCTTGTGAACGGTTTTATTTTTATCACTCTAGAAGAATTCACATTCCAATTTTCTTAACCTAGAATAAAATACAAAAAGCTTCCCATGCATTATATATTGATGACATTTTGTGTCCTCCCTTTCAAGCCTGTGGACCAGTTTCTGGGTAAGTCATGTGGAACAAAGGTGAGGTTTGCCTGTGACCCAGCCCGTTTGTGCTCTCTGCGTGACTGATGGATTCGCTGCCAAGTACCTCCAGCCCCTCGCAGACATGTCAAGAGAGATGGCTGTGATCATCTAATTAGAGTGACCACGGGGAGACACCCACGCTGGTTATCCTGAATTTCTGTGATCAGTTATTACTAGAAACTGCAGGCTTTCTTTATGATGAAAATGTCAGCCTCAGGAAGAACTGTCTGCCACAGCTCCTGGAAGGAGAGGGCAGAGGAACTGGAGAAAGATTTAGGTGAAGAAAAAAATAATCTAAAACAAGATAGATAATGACTTCTGGGCATTTATAGTAAGGAGCTTGCAAAGAACTATGAATGTTCATAATATCTGATGTCCTTCACCTTTCTCACCTCTTCACACCCAATGGTCACACCCATTGCACAACTCCTTCCCTGCACCCACCGTGCTCTTCCCGACACAGATGTCAATGGTGTGAACAGGACCCAGACTCTAAAGTATGACCATTTTGTCTTCCCATTGCTGGTGTCCTTAACCTTCATCGTTGTCAAACTCCTTTTCTTTTTTCACACTCATGAGCGGCTGTGCCATTTGTGTGTGTGTGTAGGTCCAAACTTAACACGAGGAGTTGTCCTCCATTGCTCTTTATTCAGTGTGGCAGACACTCTTAATTGAACCCAGAACTTTTGATTTGGCTAGTCTAGTTAGCCTGTCTTTGGCTTTCCAGTGTTGGAATTACAGGCAGGCTCCCACACCCACCTGGCATTTATGTGGGCTCGGGGGATCTGAAGTCTCATCATCATCATCCTTATAGCAAGCTCTTTATCCACTGAGCCATCTCCCCAACACCCCCTTTCCTTCCTATCTAAGTTACTCGGCACTGTTAGCACACACATTAACTTATCCTGAGTTGAGGGAAATAATATCATCATACCCAATATAGGTACCACCAATGGAATTCCATCCCTCCAAGGCCAGGGTCCTAGTTTGCTTACTTTGTGATAAACACCATAACCGAAAGCAACTTGGGGAGGAAATAGTTTATCTCATCATACATTATCTAGCCCATCAGGAAGAGAAGCCAGGGCAGGAACTGAAGCAGGTGTCATGGAGGAACTCTGCTTACCTTCTTACTTCATGGCTTGCTTGGTTTGTTTTATTATACACTCCAGGACCACCTGCCCAGGGGTTACACTGCTCACAGTGGGCTGGGCTGTCCCACATCAGTCATTAATGAAGAAGATGCCCCCATAGACTTGTCTAAAGGCCAACTGACATTTCCTCTTCCCCAAAGATGCCAACTTGTTTGTCAGGTTGACAGAAAGATAACCAGAACGTCCAGCTGCTGAACCGATTAGTTGATGGAGTTGTGCACAGAAGTATGGGTGAGAGGTTATTCATAGCAACACGGACAATTCATAGGCAGTTTACATGGCTAAAAATAAGTCTCTTCTGCTGTGGGATGTTCTGTATGGCAAATGTGTTGCTAATAAAGCACTGATTGGCCAGTGGCTAGGCAGGAAGTAGGCGGGACTAACAGAGAGAATTAAAAGAGCAGGAAGGCAGAAGGAGTCACTGCCTGCCAGCAACCGCCAGGACAAGCAGCATGTAAAGATGCCGGTAAGCCACGAGCCATGTGGCAAGGTATAGATTTATGGAAATGGATAACTTAAGATATAAGGACAGTTAGCAAGAAGCCTGCCACGGCCATACAGTTTATAAGCAATAGAAGTCTCTGTGTTTCCTTGGTTGGGTCTGAGCGGCTGTGGGACTGGCAGGTGAAAGAGATTTATCCAGACTGTGGGCCAGGCAGGAAAACTCTAGCTACACTCTTCCACTCTCACAACCATTAGCTGTTTATATATCTTTGGAGAGGATGATCAACATTAATGGACCCAATGTTCTAACGTAATCACAGTTGCCGAGAGTTCGGAGAGGAAAAGCCAATTCATGCCTGGAGGACAGTGTGCCACAGTATTCGTGATGGAAGGTGTTGGTCTAAATTGCAGCATCCCCCATCCTGGGGAGGAAAGCACACTGGCTCTCTCACAACAAGGCAGTCCAACAGGCCTCAAGGAAGCAGGGCTGCTTGTCAAAAGATTTGATAGGAAGAATGTGTCTCTTTGGAGCTCAGTGAGAAGAGGTATCTAGGCAGTGAAACACTGAATCCTTCATTCAGTTAAATTCTAATCATACATACTACATATCTTCAAAGCAGAGCCCATCGTTACCAGTTTTCAGTTTACTGTGTAAGCATCTGACTATGTCACCATAGACAAATCCTCTCTGTACAGGAAAATAGACAAGGTTGTATCTTCTGCTCCTTCGATTTCATTGTGTGTTTCATTTGCCTGCTCAGTCTCAGGAGACTGGGAGAAAGCACACCATACAAACAATTCTTTCCCTTCTTGGCAAAGCTGGTAAAGACCAGCTAAAGTTTTAGCAGCTACCCATGATTCTTCAAGAAGAACAGGTTGTCCAGTGTACTGAACTTTCCAGTACAGAGCCCAGTAATCAGTATCTATCTTCCGAATTCATTCTAAAGATGACTGATAAAAAGATCATCCCCAGTTGGGCAAAAACAAAGGGTGTCAAAGTCATGTTGGCCGCTACCCAGATCTTTTCTGATGCCAATCATCAGTTCAGGGGTGCCACAGGTTCTTCCACCAACTGAAACCCATCAAGAAGGGACTTGGGACATGACTCAGGGAGCAGAGTGTTTGCAGCACAACCTGAGTCCAATCCCTAGAGTCCACGTGAAAAAGCTGGGTGTGGTGGTGTGCAATTGTAACCCTCACACTGGTGTGGAAGGGATACGGAGATCTTTGGGGCTCTCTAGCGAGCTGACCTAGACTAATCAGCAAGTCCCCAAGCTACTGAGACACACATCTCAAAAAGGAGGTGTATCGTGCCTAAAGGATGACACCTGAGGTTAATCTGTGACCTGCACTTACTTGAGCACTTACATGCACAATTCCCTCCCTCTCGGCACACATGTACTCACATGAGTGTGTGCACATGTGCATTCGCATACACATACACACAAATGCATACACACACATGCAAAATAAACAAAATACATTTTATAAAAGTCTTTGAATGGTAGACCCATGGACTCCAGTGGGATCAGAATGAAAAAGTCTACTCCAGTCAGCAGAACTCTATTCCTCAGGATCAACTTCTAGTCCCAGAAAATTCAGTGTGTGTTCAGAAAAATATTCCAATGGCTTCCTCTTACTCTGATAATTAAACCCTGTTTTTATTTCTTCTTACAAAACTCTATAAATTCTCTCCTTCAGAATCCAGCCCTTGGCTCCTGGCATGTTTCTGGCCCCATCCTGCACACTGCTTCCACATCAGACATTCTCTGCCATTCATCCTCCAGTGGAAGCATTCAATCTTCTATCTTGGGTTCTGGGCCTTTGGAGAGATTGTTTGGCCACCAAATTTCTTTGTAATTCAAAGCAAGTACACAGTTTGGGTGCTCCAATAGTACCTGGCTCTGCTCCTTTGTAACTTGTGGATGCAATTTCCTTTTCTGTGTTGACAAATCTCCTGACTTTGCTGAGCGCATGGCCCAACATCTATCTCCACTACATTGTACCCTAAGTCTAGCAAATCATAAGCAACAATAAATAGCTGTGGAATGCATGAATACATGCATGAGAAACACCCTTGCTAGCTCTCCTTGCTCACTCCATAACCACATCCCTAAGAATTCTGCAGACATCATGGGCCAAATTTCAGGAGATGATATCTAAATATCACTATCTAATTTCAATTCAAAATTATATTCTTCAATGGAAATGGATGGGAAGAATGGTGAGATGGGAGTTCACTGTGAAATGAGTGATGCTTGCAATAACTAGACCAATCTTCTTTCTCTTGAACATGCGGCAGCGGTCAGCATGAGAAATATAGGCAGTGTCCCTCATCTGAAATTCAGGAGCAAATGAACATTAGGCAAAGTTTCATTTCATCATTATTTTTGCTATAGCAACAGTCCAGAAATCTTAAGGGGAAAAATTCAAATAAAATAACATGAAAAGACACTGTGTGGGTTTTTTTTTTTTAAAGAAATGACAAAAAGAAATAATAGAGATGAAAAATGACCTACTATACTAAGTCCTTGGAGAACGGCCCTTATCATTCATTATTACTGCGGTGGCGTTCGTACACACACTCTTTAGACCTGACTAAAATATTTAACAAGACTCTTTATACTCTTCCCCGCCCCCATATTCTGCCAATGGAGCTTATGTCAACTGAAAACAGGACTGAAACAAACTATCCAACAATGAATTGTATGTGTCCTGAACACTGTGGCCATTTGTCACTTATAAAAACATCAACACAAAATCAATACAAAAATTTCAAGATTTTTAAAGTGCCCAAAGTAGGTCATTCTATCCATACAGAGGCAGTAGCTTTTTATGTGGAAAAAAAAGAAGAAGAAAACAAGGATAGGATTTTACTTATAGGGAAATACCAAGTTTTCTTATAAAATAGACTAAAAACTGATGAGAGACATGCAAGGTGATTTATATAGGCTTTTATTATGGCATGCATATTTTTAGATGCAGTAATTGCCTAAACTGCCTCTTGTAGGACATAAATAATATTAGTACATAAACTTAATGAACACTAAATAAAATCTGTTCACACACTCATCTGCTAAAAATGGGAATTCATCTTCAAAATGCTTCTGCAGAATGACTTTGATATTTCTGCTTTGCTTAGTTTAGTGAGCAAGTAGTTTTAAAGGATATCTAGTTGAAATCAGACTACACAGCCCATCAGACCAGAAGACCTCTATCCAATGCGTCATCTATGTTGGGAACTCTATCCAAAGCATCTCCGCTTTTGCAAAATCCAATCCTACGGCAGTTTCTGCACCTGTTGCTGACAGGGGCCATAAACATCCTGCCCAGTTACAGAGAAGCAGTAAGAATTGACACATGAGGGAGATCTCAGCAAGAGAAACCGCACAAACAGGTCAGACATGAGGTCAGCATGGCCAGAAAGAAACCCAGAACACTGGGGGATGAGATGCACAGAAAACAAAGAGCTTCCCTGGAAGGAGTCCTGGAGAACGTTCTGATAGGTGACCAATGAATTCCCTGAAAACACTAAATCAGAACAAGGCTTGATACTTTGTGAATGTGTTACCGATGTAAAACAAAACACCGTATGTGACCAAACTGCTCTACGCTAGGCCACTGGCCTGAGTGTCTGTGGCGTGGCAAGGTTGGTTCACTAAACGATTGTGAACAGTCTTCAAGTACTTTTAGGGTATCCCTATATAGCCCAGGCTAGCCTTGGATTTGTCACCTTCTTGCTTCAGCCCACCCAGAGCTGGAGTTACAGGCATACACCACCATTCTCAGCTTCATGAAGCCTCTTGAAAAAAAGACTTGAACACACTCATTTACTTCCTCCATCATTTTCCATTACAATTTGTGTGTGTGTGTGTGTGTGTGTGTGTGTGTGTGTGTGTGTGTGTGTGTGAGAGAGAGAGAGAGAGAGAGAGAGAGAGAGAGAGAGAGTGAGCACCAGGAGCCTCAAAGAGAGGCACATGCACAAATACAGGGTTCTCTTGATCGTCTTCAACTCCACATTCACACAGCCTCCCGGCAGGAGGAGGGCTAACAGCTCCCACTTAAGGCCACAGCAAAGACATCCACGCTTCTAACTTTTAAGGCAACTGCTTCCTCCTCTTCCCTTTCAGCTGTACCACTTAAGATGATATCCCTTAAAAATAGTTTAAATTTACCTTGGTTTTCAAACTTTATAATGAATGGAGTCATGTGGCAAGCATTAATTTGTGTCTGGAATCTTTCAGTATTCTGTGTCTTGGTTTATTATATGCTGAATGTGAGCTACTAGTCAATTATATGTTTCAAATAGTTCTATCATTGCTTGTTTTTTTTTTCTGTTCTCTTATTAGTGACCTTTGATAAGGACATTTTGATTGAATTTGTTATTATTACTCTGTGTGTGTGTGTGTGTGTGTGTGTGTGTGTGTGTGTTCCACGACACACATGTAGAGGTCTGAGGACAACTTTCAGGAATTGGTTCTCTCTTTCTACCACAGGTTCTGAGGACTGAACTCAGGTCACCAGGCTTGTGTGGCAAGCGTCACTACCCACTGAGGCATCTCACTTATCCCTCCCGTCTTAAAGTGGTCAAGTGTAGTTAGATTCTTTTATGTTTTATTTTAAAATTGTGGGCCCAGGTGTGTGATTGCATGCTTTTAATCTCAGCACTTGGGAGACAGAGGCAGAAGCTGGCAGATTTCTGTGAGTTTGAGGCCAGCCTGGTCTACATAATAAGTTCTGGGCTGCTCAGAGACACACAGAGAGTCCATATTGAGAGAGAGAAAAAAGAGAGGGGCGGGGGAGAAGGATGAATAAATAAGAATTTAGGATTTTCATTTGTCCTTATGACTGGGTTAATTTGGGGAGAATGATTAGATTTATAATAATTGTCTTTCAATCCTTTAACACAATGTCTCTCTACTTCAGTCTTTAATGTCTCTCAATAGAATTTATAATTTTGGGGAAAAGGTCTTTTGAGTCTAAGGTATTTGATATCTAGAAAGGGTCATATGGCATTTTGTCTATGTGGCATGGTTGATTTTAAAAGTAATTACACCATTTTCCTTATATGTCCTTTGTTTAAAAATAATAAATTTCAGCTAAAATGTTATTATAACAATAAAAATAGTTCATGCATGAAGTAAAATTGGCACTTACCAAACCAAATTACACCTTGCAGTTAGCATTCAGTTTCATTGTTTTAAATTTTAAACGGAAATAAAGCTCCAGGTGGTAACATGGGAGGATGGACTTGATGTAACTTGAGTTTTCTTTATCTTTGTTCTTTTCTCTCTTTATGTTCAAATTCTCTATTTTTGAGACAGGGTTTCATGTAGTCTAGGCCAGTCTTGAACTCCTGACACCCCCTCCCCCCACCTCAACTTCTCAGGGGCTGGGATTAAAGGTGAGTGCTCAGATCCTTTGTTTCAAAGGCAATCCTTAAATTCAGGAGTGAGTAGATCCCAGGGGTAGGAAATCGGATGCCACAAGGGTGAAATAAGTCTGACCCCACACATATCGGACACTTATCCTCTCTTCTCCTACGGAGCTGAAGAGGCTGTAGCTGTTTTAGACGCCACACATACACCTTGACGTTGTCACTTGCAGTGTCCACTCAGTTGCATCCCTGGATGAAGGCGAGCTCCTGTTTGCACCAGCCCACGTCCCTTCCCTCCTGTTCTATGTGTTTGCGTTCTGTTGGAGGAACCTGAAAGACCCGTTGCCTTTATCTTTGCTTTTGTCAAAAGACGAATCACAATAACAAAATACGGTGAAATCATCAAATCGGATTTAATTTGCAATTCATGAATTACAGCATCTCCTCTAAAAATGGGGGGAAAAAAAGGCTCCCAGGAGCTCAGCAGAGGAAGTTGGTTTCAAAGGCAAAATAGGAGTCCGGAGAGATGGCTCCATGGTTAAGTACACCAGCTGCTCTTGAGAGGACCCAGGTTCAGTTCCCAGCACCCACATGGCAGCTCACAACATCTTTAACTCCAGTTCTAGAGAATCCAAATCTCTCTTTTGACCTCCACAGGCTCTTGCACACACACGGAGCACATACATACATACACCCAGGCACACACACAAACACATGAAATAATAAGTATTTTTAGAAACAAAGGCCGAAGAAAGCAGATTCAGGAAACAAAAATTGGTGTGCTAGAACTGTGTTCCTTTGGTTCCTTTCTTGTGCTAGAGTAGAGGGGATGTGTCACCCTGGTTGAATTATTACTTTTCCCCTGGTTTCTCAAAAGATGAAATAAGCAACTTGGGCTTGGTTTGGTGGCAAGGAGCTTTGGTGTAAGTGATGCCATGGTAATTTGATTTCTGTTGGAGGTTAGCCCAGGAACTCAATTAAAATCAGTGGCTCAAAATTTTACATAATAGTTTATGTTACTATGGAGCATGGAATATTTTTTGTCTGAGATGAGGAAGAGATTACATCTCCCCCTGCCCCCCATTCCCCCCCCACTCACACAGATATCAATTGACCCAGTGCCATTTACTGAAATGACCAATCTTTTCCTAGTCTTTTGCAGTGTTAGTTTTGTTGAAACTCTCCTGGGCTCTATTCTGCTCCATTGCTTTGACTCCCACTGCCAGACTTCCACACTATATTCTGTCTGTTAACATTCCACTTTGATGTCTGACGGTACATGCCCACCCACACTATTATTTTTTAAGCTTTTCTCAACTGCCTGTCCTTCATCATCTGCTAATTAATTTTAGAGTCTGTGTGTCTGTTTTCTTCTAAAAACACAACAAAAGGCAGCAAACCTTGTTGGGATTTTGACCGGGCTTACTTTAAACTATAGATGAATTTGGAGAGAACCAACATCTCACAGTGTCAAGCTTTCTTATCTATCTGTGATTGACAGTGGAGGGTCTAACACCTGCCTTCATTTCCTTTGATAATACCTGGAGCATGGGCTTGAGCTAAAGGCTATTGGAGGAACCAACCCAGAAATAAGCATGGAAGCTGAGCCTCTGAGTCCATTTCTGTCACACTTTTTGTTTCGAGGTGACTGTAATTACTCCAACTTTCCTAACAACACATCTGGGCCTACAAGCTCCTTATTGAGGGTTTGCAACCTCCTCAGGCTCTGAAACAACTCTGAGCGTTAAGATGAGAATAAACACCAGGGTGGAACATTTGGAGGATCAGTTCCTTCCCGAGCTCACCCACAAATATTCCAGATACGCAGGAGTGGTCATGAAGCCGTGATTTACGTGGAAGAGCCCTGGATCAGGAACTGTGACACTGCGTTTGGAGGAAAATTACTGAATTGTTCTCTGAGCTCTAAATCAGGAGCTCCCACTAACTCATCTTTACATTACAGAAGATATGGCGGAGAACTCCCACATCTCCCTCTGCTCTAAAAATAATCAATGTGGCCACTTCCTTGGCTGCTTCCTGTGTTTGAAACTGCAGCCGAGGGAGGACCCATAGAGCTGGGTGGGAGCAGGGTGAGGAGTGGGGGAAGGGAGAAGAGAGAGGAGGAGGGAAGAAGAAGCTGTCTCAGAATTTAGAAAGGCTTTTGAACATTTAGCATAGATTCCTATTTTTAAAACGAGGGCCTTAAAACTAGGCAGACTTCTCCAACCGGGAGTTTGACAGGAAACTGCACACAGTGCCTTCACCGGGTGTCTAAAATCATGGCAGCATCTGGTATCATTTTGAAACGAAGAGCCTGTTCATACCTTAGCTCTACCTCCTAATCCCCCAGCTGCCTTCAGACTCATCGTTCTATTCTGGAAAGAAACAGGCAACAAAGAGTCAGAGCTGTAGATTGAGAGGTGGGAGGCATGGGATAGGGCACCCAGTCTGCCCTGCCATGTGTGATTGGAGCCTGTGGTCAGGAGGGGTTGCCCTCACATGGAACAGGAGCTGGAACTGAACTCTGAAGTTCCTGCCTGTTTCTCAGTTGCACCCCCACCTCACTTCCTTGAAAGGGGATCAGGTTGTGATCTTTGTGCTGGGGCCAGTTGGCTCCATGTTCTAGCCTTCTGTTCCTTCCCCTAAATTCCCAGACTGTCTTTCACCACTGATCCCTCACTGGATCACCTCATTCCCTCAAAGGAGAGAATCAAAACCTTTAAAATACTTTATAACTTCCATTAAATGAACAAATGAACTTTTATCTCCAGATTCGAGGGGGAAACCATTCTGTTCTTTCTGAGTTCTGAAAAAGCTCTATAATAATAAGTAGAAGTCTACCAGTTTAGTGTTTTAAATATTTGTTCTTTATCAAAATAGTTTATCTGTACAGATGATATCTCACTGTGGAAAAAGTTTCTGGTAAACTACTTAAATATTTTGCAAAACAACTAAGATGGTGTGCTATTTTAAGCAGCTGGCCATTTCCTTCTGCTTTGAACATGGAGAGAAGCCAATGGTCAAAGGTCCACTTGGCCAGGTCTGACTTCTAAGCAGAGGGAAGGCTTTGTGCAATAAAACAGATTTTGAGCTTTTAGCCTTGTCAAAAACACATAAGGTAAATCATGTCATTTACTAACTGTTACTTATAGCCAATACGTTTAGATTTGTGTAAATAATATTTACAGATCAATCATTACATGATACAATAATAATGCATAAAATTGCCCAATCATCCATTGAACTGGAGTCAAAGTTGTGATTCTGACAATTAACAAGTGCTTTGCTGGTCTCAGTTTCACATCTTTGTGGCTGAGATGGTCCCTGAGGTCTCTCCAAGAACCCCACATTGTACTTCTACCAATCTTCCATCTCCCTTCAACAGGGTGAAAACATCATTATTGTATAGTGACTATTTTAAATTATCTAAAAAATTGTACAAAGTGACAGACTTCACTATGAAATCTTCATGCATGGATGCCATGTTCTTGTTCATATGTCCATGAGGACGCTCTTCTGTTCCTCCTCCCCAGTCATGTTCCTCTCTCTCCTTTTCTAGTTTTGACATATACACATGTATATATATATATATATATATATATATATATATATATACTTAAATATATTCCATACACAAGAGAAACTAGAGAGATTTTTCTTTCAGAGTTTGACTTATTTCACATCACATGACAGTCTCTAGTCCTGTTCATTTCACAAATGACATAAGTTTGTTCTTTTTTTTGTAGTTGTGAAAAATTCCAGTGTGTGTGTGTGTGTGTGTGTGTGACATTTTATTTATTGTCACCATTTTCAACATGCAGCTTCCAGTTGTTTATTATTTCAGGAAATAATTTTCAATGTTTTGCGAGGTTTTCTCGTCTTATTCTTACTGTTTGAGCAAGGGTCATGCTCTACAGCCCAAGATGATCTTGAACACACTAGGAAGCCCAGGTTGACTTTGAACGCAGAACCTTTCTACATCTTCCCAGTGCTAAGATTACAAAGGAATTCTATCACCCCAGGATAAACAATCTGAATCTTAAAAAACACCAGGGGGTTGGAGAAGGGGGGTGACTTCAAAAGTGCCTTCACCAACATTGTTGGGTCCATATGCTAGAGAATATAGCATGATGGGAAATGGAATGAGTGGTTTTCATGTAAGATGGGAAGTTAAAGAGACATCAGTGGAGGCAAGAGACATCTATGTTCAGACTAGTAAAACCCAAGTACACTGGGAAGTGAGACCTCCTGAACGCCTGCTCACTAACTCACTTTTCCGGGCAGCATGGACTTTTCCAACCTAGAAACTATAAATATGTATAACCTAGGCCATCCCACAGATTTACGTTTCATTCTAATTTTCTCTAGGTCCCTAAACACGGACCCTACATTCTTTTAGTTTTTAGTGTCCCCCACCCCACCGCCGAAACTACTGCCAGTCATGGCTATGGCAAAGAGCTATATTCCTAGCTAAATTAACCCTCTCTGCATAGAAGGTTGAGAACATGATCACTAGTTTAACTGAAATTAAATGTTAATCAGGTTATAGTTCTTACTAATGTAGAAAGACGGAACAGAGGCAACCAGCCATCATCAAATGTGAAGACCAGGGACTCCATGCCTGACATTCCAGCTTACTTAAACTCACTTAAATACCCACTTCTGGCCTTCCAGATGTGTGCCCTAGAAAAGGGTCAAGGAGTGGGGAGCTGGCCAGCACCCTGAGCTATTCTGTTCTTGATTCAGGAACCTCAATTAAGGAGGAGGAATGGGCAGAGCCTGTAAAAGTGAACAATTTCTTCTTTTTGCTCAATTGTGTGACTAACTCACTCCTGAGTTCAGATTTTTCCCTAGAATGCTAATAAAATATTTATAGTTGACTCTTGGCTACAGGGGTTCAATATGTTTACAACCAGGAGAAGCAGCATACGCCTTGACTCTCAGATGATCACAGAAGCCCAGCAGGGACACAAAGTGTGGACTTCATAGAAAACTGTGTCCACATTCACCAGATACTCAAGAGGGAAAAAAATAGAATTCAAAAGAGATGTCTGGGCTCATAATTAAATTTTAAGGAAAAAAAAATCTTGTGGTTAAATTCAAGTAATGGTGTGATCATCAGCAACCAAAATTATGCACTGATCTTTTTACATTTTTAATTTTATTTGCATTAAACCATCCGTAATCATAGTTAGATGACCTGGTTGAGGGAGCTTAGCAGCAATGGCTTTAAGATGCAGAATTCTTCTGGTTGCATCAGTTCAAGATTGGTTTTTAAATAATGAAGTTATTATAGTTAAGGATTGAGATGTCCTTATGGTATACTCAAATATCTCATTTTCAGACTATTTCATTTCTATTCATGGAAAGAAAAATTTATTGGAATAAAATGTTGTTAGTTATTTTTCAGTCTTATACCCTTACAAAGTATGGGCAGTTATGGGTCTGCGGATTTAGATTCTTGGAAAAATGAGGATGTGCAATATACATGCGTGATGTTCTTAATTGATATATTATAACAGTAAAGTATAATAAGTAGTGAAATATGCTATGGAAAAGTAGTATGTATTTGCCATGGTTTGAATTTGTCTGTCAAGTTTCATGTGCTGATAATTTGATCCTCAATGAAACAGTATTGAGAAGTAAGACCTGTGGGAAGTTCCTGAGTCATGATCACAACCCTCATGAGTAGATTAACCTTCATGGATTAACAGGCTATTGCAGGAATGGCTTGGATGGGAGCCATTTCTGCCACTCTTGTCAGGCTTGCCATGTGATGGACTCTGCCACATTATGGTACGGAAAGGATCCCCTCGTAAGATGCCAAGCAGACATTAGCACCATGTTCTTAGACTCCTCCTTTCAGAACCAATTGGTAAACAGACATATTTTTTTTTATAATTTACCAGTCTATGGTATTCAAACACTTGGCTAACACTATATAATCCAATATGATATACTATATAATAATAAGATGGCATAATATATAATACAGCATGCTTTATAATCGTATGTAGTCATATTAGTACATAATACGCTATATTAAATACCATTGTATGTGTATATATGTAAGGCTGTATGTACCTCTGTTGGGCATTTCCTTGCTATGACAAATACCTGAGAGGAACGACTTAAAGAGAAAGGATGTAGGTGGGATCACTGCATCCGTGGCTTTGGTTCATGCTCACCTGGCTCCTTCTGTTTCAGGGCTATGGTGAGGCAGAACGCGGTGGCAGGAGCACATGGGAGGGGAAGCTGCTCACCTCTTGCCAGACAGGAAGCAGCAGAAAGAATCAGAGCAAAGACATGCACTGCAAAGTCGCTTCTGCAGTCACCTACTTCCTCCAACTATGCCCTGCCTTCTGGGGTTCTAGCACCCCCAACAGCCTAATCAAAGTTCTAATCTACCAATGGATTAATCCATTGGCAAAGACAGAGCCCTCATTATCCAGTCACTTTCCCAAAGCCCCACCCCAGCGTGCTGCTTGCACTGGGGACCAAACCATCAATATACAATTTTTGGTGGGGGGCATTTAATAACCAAGCCATAATGACACACGTAGGCTGAGAGGCAAGAAAGAACTCTCACAAATAACGTAGCATCAGAACCAGGCGATATTTAGGTATTTCTAGAGCACTACTTTGTCTTTTTCCTTCCCAAACCCTGTTGAGTAATATCACAATCCTTCTTTGCTGGATGAGTAACAAAGGCTCAGAGAGATGGAGTGCATTTCCCAAATGTCTCAGCTATGACATGGTAGATCAAGGGTCTCAATATCGCAGCTTTTGGCACAACCTAGTGAAAGAAGTTCGCCTTCTCCCTAGTTTTCTTCTGACCCTCCTTGGTGGCTTTGGTAGAGGAATTTGGGGCAAATGACCTGCCAATGGGCAATCCTGCCATCTCTGCCCAAAGATGTTACAGAACAGAAGCCAGAAGAGAGGTGAAGAGTTGGGTGGAAAGCCCTGGAAACATGGATGGGAAAATAGCCTGTGCTGAGATGTGATTTCAGTATAGTCAGATCTTTTATGAGCTTGGATCCATCCTTCCTAGGATGTTTTATACATTTGTTTTATGCTTGATTGTGAGAATGATATTTTGTTCTGTAACATTGTGATGTGGAGTTTGGAAATGGGGCCTTGAAATCAGAGGAAAGCTACACCATTGTTACTTACGAGCTTTCTGAAACATTACTTTCAAACTTCCGATGCTTGACTGGGAATAATAAAAGGGAGATCGCCCATGTCAGTGAAAGGCAAATCTGTGGAAAGGTGTGTGTGTGTGTGTGTGTGTGTGTGTGTGTGTTGTGTGTGTGTGTGTGTAGTGTGTGTGTGTGTGTGTGTATGTGTGTGTGTGTGTGTGTGTGTGTGTGTTTGCTTGTGTCAGGCAGTCAAAGGAATAGCAGGGAAGAGGGCACGGCAAGGTCAGAAAAGAGCCTGGGTGTTTCCTTCATTTCTAAATAAAAATGGTCTTACAGAAGCACAGGAGTGCCGCCTTCTGCATCAGCTCCATCAGTGCTGGTGATCAATGGGGTCCATGAAGTCACAGTGGAATTGTCTCGAGCCCATGTCCTCCAGCCATCAGAAATCTTCATGTTCTTGGATCAAAGAGCCCTGGCCTAGCTTTCTAGACCTCATCAAGCAAAATCCATGAAAATGCATTTACAGTAAATAACATGACCGCCAGCTAATGGCTCACTCTGAGCCACCACCCCTGCCAGGCCAAAATGAGTGTTCTTTATTGCAGAAGAGAACACGGCTCTCAAGGGAGGGGATGTGGCCCTGCACGATCTCTCCTGGCTCTCCGACAGTGCCCACCTACCTCACCTGGCTCTGGTTTCTCAGTGGCATCAGCAGCAGCAGGAGGAACTCACCAGCAGAAGCTACTGTGTCCCCAGTGACAGTGAGCCCCCAGCAAGGTTACTGTCCCCAGAAATCAGCAGCTCTTCCCAGATAGGATGACAGGGCCCATCAATGACACATAGGAACAGTTTAGGGCCCCACAGAAAACTCTTTTAGCTTGTTTGTTTTCTTTTTAAAAAATTGTTTTTAGGAAAGTGAGGGACACCTGGGTCCTCAACAGTAAGCAATGGTAAAAATCAGAAAGGTATAAACTTAGGGCCAAATGGTCCTTCGCGATCCTTTGTAACCAAAGCCACGTCACCTCCAGGAAGCTCAAAGGGTAATTTGTTGGGCCTCCTGGTGACATAAAGCAGACAGAGGGGTGACTACAAATTGTCACTGAGCCCAGAGAACATGCCAAATGCTGTTTACCCCAGAGTCACCATTGGCACATTCAGCGCCAGCTTCTGAGTGTGCTCCTGAGTGTGCTCCTGAGTGTGATTGAGGTCCCCTCTGCACCCTCTCCTCCAGTTTCCTTTCTGGTTCACATCATTCCATGCTGCCTCCGCCTTGCTGGCCTTCAGTGTCATGAAGACTGTGGAGAATTCATTCTTGGTTCCATCCTGGGAGGTGCCAGGTGCTTCTTAGAGTCCCATAGATACTTCAGTGTCTTTGGAGTGGCTTGTCCACAGCATAGGAATCACTGGCAGCAGGGTGGGTAGAGGATCTTATTAAAATGCAGGCTTGCATTAGCAGATCTAGGGCAGGGCCCAAGATTCTACATTTCCAACATTCTTTGACACGATGCCCACATATTCCCTGTATAGCCCATGCTTTGAGCAAAACTGACTGAAAAAAAAGACAAGGAATGCTTCCTCTGACTGTTGCTGCCATTCACAGTATAACCAAATAACCAGGAGTACCAGGCATGGTGACATACATGTTTAATCCCAGAACTTGGGAAAGCTGGCAGATCTCTGTGAGTTCAAGACCAGTGGAGCTTAGCTGTCTAAAATAAATAAGTAAATACATCTAAAATAATGTCCTATCTAAAATAAATAAATAAGTAGATAGATAGATAGATAGATAGATAGATAGATAGATAGATAGATAGATAGACAGAGAGATAAAGCAGCAAAAACAAAACAGATCACCAAAGGATGGAGAGGAACAAAGTGAGTGAAGCCTGGGAACCCGTCTCAACACATACCAGAAAACACAAGGTACAAGTATGACATCATTCTACTGCCAGCCGGGCAGTGGCCGGGGAGAATGTGTCCCACGTTGGCGCCTCCGCCCCATGCTTGTAGACCCGTGTTCTGCCACTTGCCTTGTGTGACACGTGAGTCACGAAGACTTCTCTTTCCAAGCTTACAGTCACTGGGGTGGGAAATGAAAGCATGGCCAACTGTATGTCTACACTCATCTCTGTTCATATTAATTGCGTGATTCATTCCAGTGCTGAAGGTATAACTCTCCTCATGTGACATTGCTCACCAAAAGGAGCTGTGCCTGACAGCGTGCTTACAAAGGCTCCTCAGTGTGTGAATCCTGCTGCTCTTCTGCATCAGGATGTCATGGTGCTTTTTTGGATGTAGACTATCTTCCACCGGCTCATGTGTTGGAACACTTGGTCCTCAGCTAGTGATGCTGTTTGGAGAGACAGTAGACTCTTTAGGAAGTGACCAGTAGCTGGAGAAGGTGGGCTGCCTGAGAGCAGGGCTTGTGATTTGTAGCCCGTTCCTACTTCCAACCCTGGTCTTTCTGCTTCCTGATATCTGCTGCCATGGACACCTCCCTCCCGTCATGCCTTCTGGCCACAGTGGACTGTATCCCCTCAAGCCATGTGCCAGAAGAATTCCTCCCTCCCCTCAATTGCTTATCATCAGACTTTTGGCCATGACGAGAATTCTGCCTTTTCCTTGGAAGCACTTTATTCTGTGACTGTTCTTATACTGTCCAGCACAAATGCGACTCCTTTGAAACAATTGTGGCTACTGTCCGCTTGCCGCTGTCTTAGGCTATCCATACTGAGCCACACAGTGCTCACTGACTGGAACCATTCCTGTGCAGGTTATTCCAACATAGGCATCTCCAGCAGAGACTTACAAGGAACCTTACACCCCAGGGAAAAAGACCATAAGTTTTTGAATTCTGATTCACTTAAAAATCACCTTTGCATAAGGTGAGGAATAGCTGGCATTTCAACCATAATAGATATTTAGACACTAGCAGAAGGAGAAAAACAATTGTCTTAACTCAGTGGAAACACTATTGATCCAAGTTATTTAACCTCAGTTGCCGTGTAGTTCAGCAGTAACTAGGCATGTGCTTATAGTCACTGGCTCGTATCATACATCCATTTTATTTGATTCACACAGTAAACTAGGCCCAAGTGCAAGTGGAATGCCTAAGGTAATGAGATGAATAACCCAAACCACACGAGACACATTCTATGCGCTCAGTGTCCTCATTCTTCTGGCAGCCTTTTCAATTATTTATCCCACTCTGGATAATGGTTATTGTCCTTTCGCCCTTAGGATTATGACCTGAATGCCCAGATCAACATCCCATTTCACAGTGAGACTCCGATATTGTTTTTATTCCTCCCTGTCTGTAGCTGTGTCCTTGAGGCCTCTGCACTGTGACTCTTCCAGTCCTGATTATTGCTTCCTGCTACGAATCCTCCAGGCCTCTGCTTTAGCGCCACCCGAAAATTGAATTAGATGATCCCTCTACAGGGTCCTTACCCTTTGGACTTGCCTGTTTGCAAACCTTTACATTCTGTTGGCATATCTTGCTTACCTATCTGTCCTCCCTGCTAGACAATAAGCACCAATAACACAACAAACAGAACTGAACCTGTTCGTTTGCTGAAATCCCAGAGGTTGAATCCCAGGTCTTATCCACGTGCATAGTGGGCAAGCCCTAAACTACTGACCTATATTCCTAGGAAAATTGTATTCATTGTTGTATAACTTTTCTTACCACCATGACAGGACACTTGACGGGGATAACTTATGGGAAGAAGGCTTTATTTGGGCTCACAATTTGAGATGGTCCAGTCTGCCATGGTGGGAAAGGCATGGTGGGGAGGCCTTGAAGCATGCATCGGTCACATTTTGGTGGAGTATTGTGGGGATTTATTAAGGCAACTCCACGTAGTTAAAAGGGTGGTTTATTTGGGGGCAACTTACAGCAAGTAAAGGGATTGGTTACAGGATCCGGGAGAGGTGAAGTGCAGTCCAGCAGTGTTCTCTGGAGAACTCTGCTCGGTCTACCATTCAGCATCCAGATCACCAGGAACCAAGAGAGCCAGCACATCTGGATCTCAGGTCTTAAGGGCTCCCGTCTCGCACCACCTCAGGGGCAGGTCATAGGTAGGTATGACAGTTACTGGAAACCTCACTGGGGGTAGTACTTCCAGGTCAAAGCTGGAACAGCTACCCACTACAGTGCAGTAGTGAGCAAGGGAGCTTGGGCTGGAATGGACACCATGAGGCACATAACCCACCCCACAGTGACCCACTTCCTACATCTGTAGGCACCACCTCAGAAAGGTTCTGTAGCCTCCAAAGACAAATTCCACTGGGTAGTTAAGTGTTCAAACACAGGAGCCTGTGGGAGACATTTCACATTCAAATAAAAACAATTATATCCTCCAACTACGTTTAGCACAGCACACAACACTTGGGAAAGCCCACAAGTACTTGTTGAAGGAATAAGTGAATGAGCAAAAAAGCCCTGTTCTCTTACTCAGCCCAGACCACACTGCTTCCTGCTGTCTGGGAGACACAGTCTTACTGGAAGAAGTTAGTTCTAAGACTATCATCATTGGTATTTAAGAGCACACTGATTATCCAGCCAATAGCTTCCTTTTCAGGTCAGCATCAGTTCTGCCTATGTCTACAGCCTTCATTTCACGGGCATGCTGAAACCCTTCATGAGCATTTCTCTGAGAGATTTACAGTGTAAAGGCAAACTTAAAATATCTCTGCTTTATTGTAAAATGCCAGGAATACTGGAATAGTTTGAAGACTCATTAGAAATGCATTTTTCAGCTAAAGAGCAGAGTCAGTTACGTGCTCATGAGTCCACAGTTCCCTTTTATTCCCTTGCTCTCTTGGTGAGGCATCATTACATCATCCTTCAGTTGGTTTCCATTTGACCCTAGTTACTTGCTCTACAGCTGCTCTGAATAGGCCTCCCCAGGCCACTCCCTCTCCTCCAAGCACTGACCTTAAAAAGCTCAACTTCAGACTTCAAAGGGGATGGGATGCCTTCATTTCTGAGGAACGGACAGGCATGCCACCTCTACAGTGTGTGTTGAATTTCTGCCCTGCGAACCAAAGCAACAAATGATGGTTGTGGACCTTCTGTAAACCCAGAGCAGCATTAGGCACATCTGTCAGGACTGAGGTGGTTCCAAAAGCCTGTGACCTTACAAGTTACAAAGCAGCTTCCATGGCTGCCTGTAATGACTCCCATAGGGAGCACAGTTAACTGTTTCTGACCCGTTTTCTCACCATTAGTGTTTGGACCCTAAACACGTGCCAACTCCCCCCCCCCTTCTCTGTTCACCTTGTTGTCTCTTGGGTCTCAGTGGAACAACTGGGTGGGAATAGATATCACAGCCTCTGTTGTAGTCCTTGAAATAGGGCCAAAAAGAACCTACCACATAAATGCACTATTAAAGATCATTTGAAAAATATAACCCATACAGCCACACACACACACACACACACACACACACACACACACACACACTCACACACACACACACACACACACACACACACACACACACACACACACACACAAAACAGAGGAATCTGACTGAGAAGCCCCAGGCTCCAGAGACAGCAATGGAACCATTACATTCAGTTTGTTCTTCCACAGCCTATTTTGAAAAATCA
Source organism: Peromyscus attwateri (assembly GCA_902168425.1). Classification (NCBI taxonomy): domain Eukaryota; kingdom Metazoa; phylum Chordata; class Mammalia; order Rodentia; family Cricetidae; genus Peromyscus; species Peromyscus attwateri. The sequence continues at coordinate 46,750 of CABHPP010094429.1, forward strand.
AATATATATTGCATACTTAAGCTTTAGCTTAAAACGCACACATCAAATAAATCATAAAGCATGCCTGGAATTTATTCTTCTCGTTTCTCCTGCTGTGGCTAGCTGTCGTGGATGTGGCCAAATGGGGATTAACTTCACCAAATATTTCCCAACCCTTCTGTACAGTGAGGTGATCTAAGGATACCACTTTAATTTGAGTGTCAGAGTCTTCTGTGGACTTTCTAAGTCTTGTAAAGTTATATAAATACCAGCATCCATTTGCATGGGTACAAACTCAGATCAGCTGTAGAAGGGAAAAGCACATTAGGCTTCCACTTGGCAGGCCTCTGCAAGCATTGAATTTATGCATGTTGTAGCCTCCTAGTTTATATGCTGAAAGGGGCGGTGGGCGAAGAGCCGTAGTGTAAAACTGGCCATTTGTATGAAGCATTTGCAGGCCCAGGACAGCCTCTTTTGTGCTCATTCCACTTTCATGGAAACATAAACCATCCTTTGCATGTTGATGGCCATGTGAGTTGGGTGGCTGCTTCTTTATAAGAGAAAAACTTGCAGACAAAGGACAAGGGAGATTTGAGGTCAGGAGGGGGAACTGATGAGGGAACCAGGAAATGTGAACCTCAGTAGACAAGTGTAAGAGGAAATGACAAACTCATTCCAGAGCAAGCACCATGGAGGTATTATGATAGTGTTATGTGTCAAAAACATCTACAGGCTGACATTTGATCAAAGACAATGCAGAGAAAGGGCTTCTGAACTCCAGGCTGGTTGGAAATGTAAAGTTGAGAGACTATAAAAGTCCTGGAGAGAAACAACTCAGGGCTTAACAGTCAAGCATAGGGAGGGAGGGTCAACAGAACTGGACAAACCCCCTCAAGAAAATATTATCAGGGATTGAGACCAAGAACAGGTACTTAACCTGCCTGGGTACCATTGGACCAACATGAGCCAGACTTAAGTCTGGAAGGCAAGATTGAGCTGAGTGTTTTTGTTGTGGTTCCACCAAAGTGGACATAATGGCTGTGCAGCAAGACAGGAAATAGGTATCCAACCCTCCCCTGGTTGCTGGGATACTATGAGAAATAGTAGAGTCATCCACCTGTGGTGATACTGTGTTCCCCAAAATATTATGCACCCTAATAAACTTATCTGGGGTCAGAGAACAGAACAGCCACTAGATATAGAAGCCAGAAAATGGTGGCACACACACCTTTAATCCTAGTATTCCAGAGGCAGAGATCCCTCTGGATCTCTGTGAGTTCAAAGCCACACTGGAAACAGCTAGGCATGGTAACAAGAGCCTTTAATCCCAGGAAGTGATGGCGGGAAGCAGAAAGGTATTTAAGGCGTGAGGATGAGGAACTAGATGCTGGTTAAGCTTTCAGGCTGTGAGTAGCAGTTCAGCTGAGACCCATTCAGATGAGGACAGAGAGGCTTCTAGTCTGAGGAAACAGGATCAGCTGAGGAATTGGTGAGGTGAGGAAGCTGTGGCCTGTTCTGCTTCTCTGATCTTCCAGCACTCACCCCAATACTCAGCTCCAGGTTTGATTTTATTAATAAGACCTTTTGAGATTAGTGCTACATTCACCCATAATAGGGTAGGGGAGTATCCTAGTTAGAATTTCTATTGCTGTGAAGAGACACCATGACCATGGCAGCTCTTATAAAGGAAAACATTTAACTGGGGCTGGCTTACAGTTCAGAGGTTTAGTCCATTATGGTCATGGTGAGAAGCATGGCAGCATGCAGGCAGACAAGGTGCTGGAGAAGGAGCTGAGAGTCCTACATCTGGACCTGCTGGCAGCAAGATATGAAGTCACACTAGACCTGGCTTGAGCATTTGAGATCTCAAAGCCCCCACCCCCAGTGACACACTTCCTGCAACAAAGCCACACCTACTCCAACAAGGCCACACTTCCTAATAGTGCCATTCACTCTGTGAGCCTGTGGGGGCCATTTTTATTCAAACCACTACAGGAAGACTCATATACTTAAAGATCCACACTGCAAGGTAAGTACTATAGCACATTTATATACAAAAATAAATAAATAAATAAACCACCATGTCTGGGTACCACATACCTTTCTGATTCTTATTCCCTTCATTTTTGCCAAAGAAGAAAAGATTATATAGTAGACCTCCCCAAGTTAAGAGAAACTCTTTCAATTCATACTTTTTTTTTTTTTTTTTAGCCACCTTGTATCTTTGTGCTGTGCCCTTGAGAGAGTGCTACAATGCCTCTCATCTTTGCAAAGGCTTTTTAGCCATCTGCTGATTAGTGATTAGCAGGAAAGGTGGTGTGTGTGTGTGTGTGTGTGTGTGTGTGTGTGTGTGTGTGTGT